>PVKV010025077.1:0-23510 GCA_004027835.1 Alouatta palliata
AAAAAAAAAAAAAAAAAAGTTTAAAATGGGCTAAGTGTGGTGGCTCGTGCTTATAATGCCAGCACTTTGGGAGGCTGAGGCAGGTGGATCACTTGAGGTCAGGAGTTTGAGACCAGCCTGGCCAACAAGGTGAAACCCCGTCTCTACTAAAAATACAAAACTTATCTGGGCATGGTGGTGCACACCTGTAATCCCAGTAATCTGGGAAGATGAGGTGAGAGAATCGCTTGAACCCAGGAGACCGAGGCTGAAGTGAGCCCAGATCATACCAATGTACTCCAGCCTGGGGAACAGAGTTTAAAACCAAAAAGTTTAAAACAAACTTCAAATTCTTATACCCCAATCCTATACTGTCTTTTATAAATTTTTTTTTGAGATGGAGTTTTGCTATTGTTGCCCAGGCTGGAGTGCAATGGGGCGATCTCAGCTCACCACAACCTCCACCTCCGGGTTCAAGTGATTCTCCTGCCTCAGCCTCCCAAGTATCTAGGATTATAGGTGCCTGCCACCACACCTGGCTAACTTTTTGTATTTTTAGCAAAGACGGGGTTTCATCATGTTGGCCAGGGTGGTCTTGAACTCCTGACCTCAAGTGATCCACCTGCCTCAGCCTCCCAAAGTACTGGGATTACAGGTGTGAGCCACTGTGCCCGGCCTTTTATGAAATATTTAAGAGAACATAATAATTTTTTTTTTTGAGACGTAGTTTCGCTCATGTTACCCAGGCTGGAGTGCAATGGCACTATCTCAGCTCACCGCAACCTCTGCCTCCCGGGTTCAAGCAATTCTCCTGTCTCAGCCCCCCAAGTAGCTGGGACTACAGGCACGTGCCACCATGCCCAGCTAATTTTTGTATTATTAGTAGAGACGGGGTTTCACCATGTTGGACAGGATGGTCTCGATCTCTTGACCTCGTGATCCACCCGCCTCGGCCTCCCAAAGTGCTGGGATTACAAGCGTGAGCCACCACGCCCAGCCAGAGAACATAATAATTTGATATCAATTCCATTTTTACACAGGATTGCTTATAAGCAACTGAATCCGAGTATTTCAGAAGTTGTTTAAACTTCATTTATTTTTGAGACAGAGTCTCACTCGGTTGCCCAGGCTAGAGTGCAGTGGCACAATCACAGTTCACTGCAACCTGCACCTCCTGGGTTCAAGCAATCCTCCTGCTTCAGCCTCTCAGGTAGCTGGGAATACAGGTGTACGTCACCAAGCCTGGCTGATTTTTTTGTATTTTTTTTTTTTGTAGAGAAGGGGTCTCGCTATGTTGCCTAGGTTGGTGTTGAACTCCTAAGTTCAAGCGATCCACCTACTACAGCCTCTCAAAGTGCTGACATAAGCCACTGTGACTGGCCTGTTTAAACCTTTTTAAAAACTTTTTTTTTCCATGTACCATACACGAGACTTAATTTTAAAACTTAAAAAATTTGGCTGGGCACAGTCTCATGCCTGTAATCCTAGCACTTTGGGAGGCTGAGGCAGGTGGATCACCTGAGGTTGGAAATTCAAGACCAGCCTGAAATTTTGTAATTTTGTAAAAATACAAAATTAGCTGGGCGTGGTGGCGCATGCCTGTAATCCCAGCTACTCAGGGGGCTGCTACTCAGCTGTGGCGGAGGTTGCGGTGAGCGGAGATTGCGTCTTTGTACTCCTGCCCGGGCAACAAGAGTGAAACTCTGTCTTGAAAAAAAAAAAACAAAAAAAAACAGCTTTTTCTGGGATGCATGGTATGTACCTGGCAAATAATGAAATGCCACGACGACTGAATATTCTGTAAAAATGGCCAACATGGTGAAACTGTCTCTACTGAAGATAAAAAAAAAAAAAAAAAAAAAATTAGCCGGTGTGGTGGCAGGTGCCTGTAATCCCAGCTACTCGGGAGGCTGAGACAGGAGAATTGCTTGAACCTGAGAGGTGGAGGCTGTAGTGAGCCAAGATCAAGCCACTGCACTCCAGCCTGGGCGATGGAGGTAGACTCCATCTCAAATAAATAAATAATATAAAACATTAAAAAAAACCCCACTAGAACAAAATATGCTAAAGGCGTTATTACTACCATTGCACAGGAGAAGAAGTGTCAGCACAGAGGGATGGAAGTGACGTGTCTCCCAGCAGATAGTGACACAGTTGAGCCTGCCCCTGCCAGCAGCTCATCCCAGAGCATTGGGACTGGCTCCCTTACCGGGAAATGGAATGAGAAGTCATTGCAGGACATGCTGGTGGTGACAGCTATGTTCCTGCTGAGTTCTTGTCTCCCTCCTGGGAACAACCCCCGGCTTCTGGTTCGGTGGCTGTCCAGCTGCAGGGTGTAAGTGAGATTGGCAACCAGGCGGCCTGGGCAGGGCGGAAAAGGCAGGAGTTGAATGGTGGGGATCCCAGGGCCGTAAGCCTGGATTTGGGGTGGCAGCTGCCCTGGGGAGCAGGAGGAGAGCTCTGACCTTGGAACTGGGGGATGAGAGACTTGATCTGGAAACAGACTGTGATATTAACACCTTCCTTCATCTTGTTACTGGTTGAATAGAAGCACTCCACTTCATGCACTGGGATCTCAGCTGGAGAGGAGGACATCAGGGTGACCACATCCACCACGGGCCGGGAGCTGCAGGGCAGAAAGCAACCAAGTCTCTCCCTCCATCCCAACCACACGCCCCCCTCAGACGTGGGCTTCTGCCAGCAGAGCCCAGGGAACTCTCCTTCCCTAAAGCAGACCTCAACATGTCACTGTCTCCTCTTAAGAAAAATAATAATGATACTTTTTATTTGCTTATTTTGAGATAGGGTCTCACTCTTTTGCCCAGGCTAGAGTGCAGTGACATGATCACAGCTCACTGCAGCCTCAGCCTCCCAGGCTCTAGTGATCCCCCCACCTCAGCCTCCCAAGGAGCTGGGACCACAGGCATGTGCCACCACACATGGCTAATCAAAAAAAATTTTTGTAGAGAAGGGATCTTCCTATGTGGTCCAGGCTGGTCTTGAACTCTTGAACTCAAGCAATCCTCCCGCCTTGGGCTCCCAAAGTGCTGGGATTATAGGTGTGAGCCACCACGCCTGGCCAATAATGATGATAATTAGGGTTCACAGTTGATTCTCGCAGCCTCTGACCCATTTTCCACGAAGAGTAAGCTCTTAGGAAGGGAAATCATACTGAGTTACTTTCGTGTTTACATTTTAGCCTTCGATGATGCTTGCATGAATTTTATTATGATTCATAATAAAAAAATTCCAGCTTTTTGTTGTTATTGTTAGAGACAGCCTCGCTCTGTCGCTCAGGCTGGAGTGCAGTGGTGCCATCTTGTCTCACTGCAACCTTCACCTCCTGGGTTCAAGCGATTCTCCTGCCTAAGCCTCCCAAGTAGCTGGGACTATGGCCATGCATCACCATGCCTGGCTATTTTTTTTTTTTTTTTTAGTAGAGACAGAGTTTCACCGTATTGGCCAGGCTTGTCTCAAACTCCTGACCTCGTGATCTGCCCCCTTGGCCTCCCAAAGTGCTGGGATTATAGACGTGAGCCACTGCGCCCGGCCTGTGTATTGTTTTTTTGTGATGGGATCTCACTCTGTCACTCCGGCTGCAGTGCAGTGGCATGATCACAGCTCACTGCAACCTCGACTTCCCAGGCCCAAGTCATGCTTCCGCCTCAGCGCCCCAAGTAGTTGGGGCTACAGTCATGCACCACCATACCCGGTGAATTAAAAAAGTACTGGGCGTGGTGGCTCACGTCTGTAATCCTAGCACTTTAGGAGGCCAAGGCGGGCCGATCACTTGAGGTCAGGAATTCAAAACCAGCCTGGCCAACATGGTGAAACCCCATCTCTACTAAAAATACAAAAAATTAGTGGGATGTGGTGGTGCACACCTGTAATCCCAGCTACTCGGGAGGCTAAGGCAGGAGAATCACTTGAACCCAGGAGGTGGAGGTTGCAGTGAACCGAGATCTCACCACTGCACTCTGGTCTGGGCGACAGAGCAAGACAATATCTCAAAAAAACAAAACAAAAAGACCAAACCAAACAAAAAAATGTACAGATCGTGTCCCACTATGTTGCTCAGGCTGGTCTCAAACTCTTGAGCTTAAGTGATCCTACTGC
This sequence comes from Alouatta palliata, assembly GCA_004027835.1. Taxonomy (NCBI): domain Eukaryota; kingdom Metazoa; phylum Chordata; class Mammalia; order Primates; family Atelidae; genus Alouatta; species Alouatta palliata. The sequence continues at coordinate 4,096 of PVKV010025077.1, forward strand.
CACATGTCGTCTCAAAGTGCTGGGATTACCCACGTGAGCTACCACACCCTGCTAATTTTTAATTATATGTTTTCCAACATATAAGCTCTCTCCCCAGTGCCTGATTTAGTGTTTAAGACGTAGCAGATGATCAATAAATAACTATTCACCGTCAGATATTACATGATTCTTCCAACAATTCTAAGACATGGATAAGGCAGGAAATGTCACTACCATTTCAAAGATGAGGAAACATGGATCCCAAAAAGCTAAGTGGGCAGGATGTAGTGGCTCACGCCTGTAATCCCAGCACTTTGAGAGGCCGAGGTAGGGGGATCACCTGAGGTCAGGAGTTCAAGAGCAGCCTGGCCCACATGGTGAAACCCCATCTCTACTAAAAATACATACATTAGCTGAGCGTGGTGGCAGCTGCCTGTAATCTCAGCTACTCGGGAGGCTGAGGCAGAAGAATCACTTGAACCCAGGAGGTGGAGGTTGCAAAAAAAAAAAAGAAAAGGCAGCTAAGTGACTGAAGTAACAGCATCCCAGAAGTAAATGGCAGAGCCTTAACTTGATTCCAAGTCACCATGTTCTAAAGCTATGCTTTTCCCGATCCCATGATATTCCTTCTCTATGAGGTTTCAGTGTCAGATAGCACTGGGTGCACATCCCACTTCCACCACCGATGGCAGCTGTCCAACCTGGAGTAAGACGTGAAGGCTCTATAAAAATAAACCCACCTAACAGGGTTGGGTGAAGACCCAATGAGCGCATGCCTACGAAACATCTCCACGGGGCCCGGCACCCAGTAACTGCGCAGAGAATGTGGCCAGGTGCGGTGCCCATGTCTGTAATCCCAGCTACTTGGGAAGTTGAGGCAGAAGAATCCTGTGAGCCCAAGAGTTTGAGACCAGCCTGGGCAAAGTAGCAAGACTGTATCTTCTTTTCTTTTTTCTTTTCTTCTTTTTGAGATGCAATCTCACTCTGTTGCCCAGGGTTGAGTGCAGTGGCACGACCTCGGCTCACTGCAACCTCCGCCTCCTGAGTTCAAGCAATTCTCCTGCCTCAGCCTCCTGAGTAGCTGGGATTACAGGTGCCTGCCATGCCTGGCTGTATTTTTTTGTATTTTTAGTAGGCACAGGGTTTCACCTTGATGGCCAGGCTGGTCTCAAACTCCAGATCTCAAGTGATCTGCCTATCTCAGAAGACCATATCTTTTTTTTTGGTGGGGGGGGTGTGGGGTTCAGAGTTTCTCTCTTGTTGCCCAGGCTGGAGTGCAAAGGTGCAATCTTGGTTCACTGCAACCTCTGCCTCCTGGGTTCAGGCCATTCTCCTGCCTCAGCCTCCTGAGTAGCTGGGATTACAGGTACTCACCATCACGCCCATCTAATTTTATAATTTTAGTAGAGATGGGGTTTCAACATGTTGGTCAGGCTGGTCTCGAACTCCTGACCTCAAGTGATCCACCTGCCCTGGCTTCCCAAAGTGCTGGGATTACAGGCATGAGCCACCACGTCCGGCCTGGAAGACCATATATTAAAAAAATAAATAGACCATACACAGTGTCTCCTGCCTGTAATCCCAGCACTTTGGGAGGCTGAGAAGAAAGGATAGTTTGAGACCAGGAGTTTGAGACCACCTGGGGTAACATAGCAGGTTCCCCATTTCTACCAAAAAAAAAAAAAAAAAAAATAGCCAGGTGTGGTGGCAAGCACCTGTAGTCCCAACTACCTGGGAGGCTGAGGTGGGAGGATCGCTTAAGCCCAGCAGTTCGAGGCTGCAGTGAGTTATGATCATGTCACTGCACTCCAGCCTGAGCGACAGAGAAAGAACTTGTCTCTAAAAAACACCCAAAATAAATAAATAAACAAAATATAAACAAAACAAAGGATAACAGCTGGGGTCATCAGGTGGGACCCGGGAGCCCCGTCTCACCTCAGCACGATCATCTGGCCCTCAGCCCCCACAGCCACGTCTGCCAGGCCGTCCCCTTCAAGGTCCTTCACCCCATGGATGGAGCGTCCAAACCACCGAATTCCTGAGAGCACCTGCGTCCCTTCTATCCGCTGAGAGCAAGAGAGAAATTCCCACTAAGCTGAAGAGAGGCAGGTTGGAAGGAGAGAAGGGTTCGGCTGGGGAGTGGGGTCTGGGCTTGGGGGCTTCGGGCATCCAAGACTGGAGTGTGATTGGCAGGCAGGGTACCTCACCTGACTTGGTTGGGGGCTCAGCCCCCCGTGCCTTCCGTTGAAGATGTACACAGCCCCCTGCTCCTCCAGAGGGGCCCCCACAGCCACATCTACCAGCCCATCACCATTGATGTCTGTCAGGGCCGTGATGGCTTCTCCAAACCGCCCAAGCGGGTAGCCGGGGTTCCCCTGCAGCTCTGAGACCTCTTCAAACCCCGACTAGGAAGTAGCAAGAGACAGGTTACACCCAAGTTACTCAGCAAGCTGTCACAGAACAACTGAGTGAAGAACGCTAAAGAAATATAAGACGGGCCGGGCGCCGTGGCTCACGCCTGTAATCCTAGCACTTTGGGAGGCCAAGGTGGGTGGATCACCTGAGGTCAGGAGTTCAAGACCAGCCTGGCCAACATGGTAAAACCCCATCTTTATAAAAAAAAAAAAAGAAGAAGAAGAAGAAATATAAGACGGGGTCCCTCACAGAATTCGAACGGGGCTGTCAGATAACCATGGTTCAAGCACCAGCCCAATCTCTTACTGTCTGTGTGACCTTGTGCCTTCAGATATCCCTTTACTGAGCCCTGGGGTTTCCGTTTATATATATACATTTTTTTGATCACTATTTTTTGAGACAGAGTCTTGCTCTGTCATACAGGCTGGAGTGCAGTGGGATGATCACAGCTCACTACAGCCTCGAACTCCTGGGCTCCAATGATCCTCCCACCTCAGCCTCCCAATTAGCTGGGACTACAGGCAAGTACCATCACACCTGACTAATTTTTAAACTGTAATTTATTTATTTTTATTTTTGTAGAAACAGGGTCTTGTCATGTTGCTCAGGCTAGTCTTGAACTCCTGGCTTCAAGGAATTGTTCTGCCTCAGGCTCTCAAAGTGCTGGGATTACAGGCGTGGGCCACTGCACCCCAGGAATTCCTATATATGAAATAAAGCTTGTGGGATCTCAGCAGGTGGTCACGAGGAAAGTGAGGTCGTGATCTACAAAAAGTTTGTCACTGCCTGCCATGTGCAGTGGCTCACGCCTGTAATCCCAGCACTTTGGGAGGCTGAGGTGGGTGGATCACGTGAGGTCAGGAGTTCAAGACCAGCCTGGCCAACATGGCAAAATCTCATCTCTACTAAAAATACAAAAATTAGCTGGGCGTGGTGGTGGGTGCTTGTAATCCCAGCTACTTGGGAGGCTGAGGCAGGAGAATTGCTTGAGCCCAGGAAGTGGAGGTTGCAGTGGGCCGAGATCATACCACTGCACTCTAGCCTGGGTGACAAGAGTGAGACTCCATCTCAACAAAAAAAGTTTGGCACTGGACCCTGCACACAGTATTTCCCCAGAGAGGATTCACTCTTGCCTGTCTGTTGTTCTAAAAGTTTAATCACCACATGACCAGACAGGGAAAGCCTTCCCCTCCTACCCCTCAGCTCCAGATCCTGGCCCCACCTGTCTTCTCTGGTAGACAAACACCCGGCCTCCTCTCTGCTCCCCATAGAACAGTGGGGCGCCAATCAGCAGCAGCTCCGTCTCCCCATCTTGGTCTGTATCCACGCCGCACAGCTCCCCACCGAAATAAGAGCCAATCTGTGGAGAGAGACAGGTGTCTGAGGAAGTGCCTGTGGGAACAGCAGGGGCTGGCAGGGAGATACCTGTACTGAGCTCATCTTATGCCACTCCCTCAAATGCAGCTTCCAGTCCTGGATCCACCCCTAGTCTATGTGCATTAAGACAAGGTGGGCTCTTTGAGGTTCAGTTTCTTTTTTTTTGTTTTGTTTTTTTTGATACAGAGTCTCATTCTGTCACCAGGCTAGAGTGCAGTGGCGCAATCTCGGCTCACTGCAACCTCTGCTTACTGGGTTCAAGCGAATTTCCTGCCTCCGCCTCCCAAGGAGCTGGGACTACAGGCACGTGCCACCATGCCCAGCTAATTTTTGCATTTTTAGTAGAGACAGGGTTTCACCATGTTGGCCTGGATGGTCTCAATCTCTTGACCTCGTGATCCACCCGCCTCAGCCTCCCAAAGTACTGGGATTACAGGCATGAGCCACCACGCTTGGCCTCAGTTTCTTAAACTAGAGACGGAAGTGACAGGGCTTACCTCTGTGTTATGAGGGACAAATATGATTGTGTTTAGCACAGGGCCTGCCACAAGATAAGTGGATGAGCGTTCAAAGGACAGCAGAGAGTGTGATGTGTGTCCTGCCAGCCCCTGGTCTGCAGATGCCCTCGGGCTGTGCTCACCTGGGTCCCATTGATTGTCTGGACCTGGCTCCAGCGTCCTCTGCCCTCTGGCTCTTGGAACAGCAGCACTCGGCCCACGTGCTGGTATCGAGGGGCTCCCGAGGCCAGCAGCCAAGTCTTTTCCCGGGAGGGCAGCCAGGTCATGGTGTACCCTGAGGAGAGGGTGAGGGGCGTGGGGTTCGGAACACAGAGGATGCTGGAAGAAGAAGGCAACACCCAGCAGGAGACGGGTAAAGAAGACTCCTTTTTTCTTTTTTAGAGACAGAGTCTCTCTCTTTTGCCTAGGCTGGAGTGAAATGGGGTGATCTCGGCTCACTGCAAACTTTGCCTCCTAGGTTCAAGCAATTCTTCTGTCTCAGTCTCCCAAGTAGCTGGGATTACAGACGCCCAGCCACGATGCCCAGGTAATTTCTTTTGTATTTTTAGTAGAAACAATTTCTTCATGTTGGCCAGGCTGGTCTCGAACTCCTGACCTCAAGTGATCCACCCGCCTCAGCTTCCCAAAGTGCTGGGATTACAAGCATGAGGCACTGTGCCCGGCCTCTTTTTTGTTAAATAATAAAATTAAATAGGACATGTTAGTCAGAAGAATGCAAAGTTGGCATGGATATTAAAAAGAAAGTATGTCCGGACCAGGCACAGTGGCTCATGCCTGTAATCCTAGCACTATGGGAAGCCAAGGTGGAAGGATCACTGGAGACCAGAAGTTTGAGATCAGCCTGAGCAACATAGCGAAACCTGGTCTCTACAAAAACTTACAAAAACTAGTCAAGTGTGATGGTAGACACCTGTGGTCCCAGGTACTAGAGAGGCTGAGTGCTGGAGTCCAGGAGTTCAAGGCTGCAGTGAACTATGATGGTGTCACTACACTCTAGCCTGGGTGACAGAATGAGACCCTGTCTCTAACAAAATAAAATAAAGCAGGAAACTTGAAAAAATTTCATGCTTAAAGATATGTGGGGCGGGCGTGGAGGCTCATGCCTCTTTGGGAGGCCAAGGTGGGTGGATCACCTGAGGTCAGGATTTCGACACCAGCCTTGTCAATATGGTAAAACCCCATCTCTACTAAAAATACGAAAAGTTAGCCAGGCACCATGGGCCTGTAGTCCCAGCTACACAGCAGGCTGAAGCAAGAGAATCACCTGAACCCAGGAGGCGGAGGTTGCAGTGAGCCAAGATTGTGCCACTCAAGCCTAGGCAACAGAGAGACTCAGTCTCAGAAAAAAAAAAAAAAAGATATCATGTCAGCCTGTCTTAATCTCACACTTCCTGTAATGAGGTTCTCTCCTCTCAGATACTGGGGCAACCTCTATAGAATGTTCAAGGAAATAAGAAATTGGACCCAGGATTGGGCTAGAGCCAGGAGCCACCCAGCAGGAATGCTCTGGGATGAGTCACTGACCCCATCTGATGGTCTCCGAGCAGAGCTGTTGAAAGCAAGTAAAGAAAACAGCTGTCCAAGGCCCAACAGCACACGGGAGGAAGAGTGAAGAGACGGAACCCCTTCCCTATTGTCATTTGGAGTCTGGAAGCACAAGGGTTAAGAACTTCAACTCTGGCCAGGTGTGGTGGCTCACACTTGTAATTCCAGTACTTTGGGAGGCCAAAGTGAGCGAATCACCTGAGGTCGGGAGTTCGAGACCAGCCTGACCAACATGGAGAAACCCAGTCTTTACTAAAAATACAAAAAATTAGCCAGGTGTGGTGGCACATGCCTGCAATCCCAGCTACTTGGGAGGCTGAGGCAGGAGAATTGCTTGAACCCAGGAGGCGGAGGTTACTGTTAGCTGAGATGGCACCATTGCACTCCAGCCTGGGTGACAGAGCGAGACCTCATGTCTAAAGAGAAAAAAAGGGTCTGGGTGCCGTGGCTCACACCTGTAATACTAGCACTTTGGGAGGCCAAGGTGGGTGGATCACGAAATCAGGAGTTCTAGATCAGCGTGGCAAACATGGTGAAACCCCATCTCTACTAAAAATACAAAAATCAGCTGGGCGTGGTGGCAGGAGAATCGATTGAACCTGGGATGCGAAGGTTGCAGTGAGCTGTGATCACGTCACTGCACCTCAGCCTGGGTGACAGAGCAAGACTCCATCTCAAAAAAAAAAAAAAAAAAGAAATCTCATATACTGCTATAAATAATTGCCTGGGGGTGGGGGGAAGAAAAATTAAAAAAAAAGAGGAACAGTACCAATCTCATGGGGTGTGTTTTGAGAGTTAAATAAGACATGGATATAAAATGCTTAGAGCTATGCTAGTGGTACCTAAACTGAGACCTGAAGGATAGTAGCACGGTAAACACTCAGATTTTGTCTATCCACATATATGTATATATTTATGTGTGTGTATAGTGGGGTGGGTGTCTAGAGATTGAACTTTTTTTTTTTTTTTTTGAGACAGAGTTTTTCTCTGTCACCCAGGCTGGAGTGCAGTGGCACAATCTCAGCTCACTGCAACCTCCGCCTCCCGGGTTCAAGTGATCCTTCTGCCTCAGCCTCCTGAGTAGCTGGAATTACAGGCACATACCACCATACCTGGCTAATTTGTTGCACTTTTAGCAGAGACAGGGTTTCACCATGTTGGCCAGGCTGGTCTCGAACTGCTGACCTCAAGTGATCCATCAGCCTCAACCTCCCAAAGTGCTGGGATTACAGGTGTGAGCCACTACGCCCAGCTAGAGATGAAACTTTAGAGTTCTTTTTTTTTTTTTTCCTTCACTGCAGCCTTAACCTCCCAGGCTCAAGTGATCATGCCCTCTCAGCCTCCCAAGTAGCTGGGACCACAGACATGCACCACCATGCCCAGCTAATTTTTTTTTTTTTTTGCAAGGGACAAAGTCTTTCTCTGTCGTCCAGGCTGAAGTGCAATGGTGCTATCTCAGCTCACCGTAACTTCTGCCTCCCAGGTTCAAGTGATTCTCCTGCCTCAGCCTCCCAAGTAGCTGGGGCTACAGGTGTGCGCCACCACACCTAGCTAATTTTTTGTATGTTTAGCAGAGACGGGGTTTCACCATGTTGGCCAGGCTGGTCTCGAACCCCTGACCTCAGGTGATCTTGAACAATTCAAGAGGTGGCAGTCTCAAAAAGGGGTGGCCAGTCCTCTTACTAATAAGGCAGTTTGTTTTAAAATGTGCCTGGGATTTAACATATAGGTGTGATTGATGATATAGAGAGTCACTGTCGTTGAAACAAGTTTACTACTCACAGTTCCTGGAGGGAGGAGGCACTGCATGCCACGCAGGGCCAGACGGGGAAACACCAGATTAGTGGACAGTCAGGAGGAGCCAGGAAAGAGCATGGCCCAGAGCGCTTCTTGTGGTTTCCACAAGGAAGGGTGGCAAGCTAGGTTGGCAAGTTCAAGCAAGTTTAGGGCTGGGCGTGGTGGCTCACGCCTGTAATCCAAGCACTTTGGAGGCCAAGGCGGGTGGATCACCTGAGGTCGGGAGTTCAAGACCAGTCTGACCAACATGGTGAAACCCCGTCTTAAAAAAAAAAAAAAAAGCGAGTTTAGGATTGCGCAGTCGGGGCTATAGCAGTGGCCTCTGGTTGATTGGTGCCTGACCCTGGGCTGATTTAGGGCACAGAAAATATTGGCTTGGTGTGTAAGGATTAGACAAAGGAGATGGCTGGGTATATGGGCTCAGAACTGGCTGGTTTGCATATAAAAGGCATTTTTTTTGTTTTGAGATGGAGTCTTGCTTTGTCGCCCAAGCTGGAGTGCAGTGGTGTGATCCTTGGCTCACTGCAACCTCCGCCTCCCAGGTTCAAACAATTCTCCTGCCTCAGTCTCCTGAGTAGCTGGGATTAAAGGTGCCCACCCTCACACCTGGCTAATTTTTGTATTTTTAGTAGAGATGGGGTTTCACCACGTTGGCCAGTCTGGTCTCGAACTCCTGACCTCAGGTGATTCACCCGCCTCAGCCTCCCAAAATGCTGGAATTACAGGTGTGAGCCACTGCATCTGGCCCTGTGTTTTGGGACAGAGTCTTGCTCTGTCGCCCAGGCTAGAGTGCAGTGGCGCAGTCTCGGCTCATCGCAAGCTCCGCCTCCTGGGTTCAAGCGATTTTCCTGCCTCAGCCTCCAGAGTAGCTGGGTCTACAGGCGTGCACCACCACACCTGGCTAATTTTTGTATTTTTAGTAGAGACAGCGTTTCACCATGTTGGCCAGGCTGGTCTCGAACTCCTGACCTCAGGTGATCCGCCGGCCTCAGCTTCCCAAAGCGCTGGGGTTACAGGCGTGAGCCACCATGACTAGCTACAAGGCATATTCGCAGGCAAGTTGTTCACTATCTCTAGGAATTTGCCAGCCCGGGAGGGGTAGTTTCTTCAGGATTAGCATGGCCCCAAGATGTCGAAGCATCAGAAAATACAGACAATTAATTATGAATGTTATAACCATATTTAAACTCTGAGTTTGCTCATGCTGGTTACTTAACTGCTTTCATTATTCTTCTGAAAGTCAGACTGAGTAACCTTCTGACCCCTACAACCAGAAGAACCCAGCAGAAAAGAGAAATACTCACCCAAATAGCCCGCCCTCACTTCTGGTGTCAATGGTTCATTCCCAATAAATGTGTGATCCTGTAGGTCTGCCTTCAGGTCGAGGAAGCCCCCAGCCCAGTCCTTGGCTCCTACTGCCCCCACGACTGCATGGCCCTGCCCAGGGAAGGAGATGAGCGGGTCAGCTACCCACCAACTCACCCCGCCAGAGCCAGCTGCACTCCCGCGACACCCGCCCACTGCTCCAGCCCAGCACGCACTCTGCTGAGGTCAGCACTGATGCCACTGGAGGACAGCTCCATGTCAAAGGAGGTCAGGTCCTGTTTGCTTGTGCCTGTGGACAAAGCAGAGAACAGGTGAGACCCAACAGCTGTTAATTCAGTGTAACAAACTCACGGCAGGAGGAGGAAGTGAGGCGTTGACCTCTGGACAAGGTAAGAGTCAGGCAGACCCAGTAAGTGGCTTAATGCTGAGTTGGCTTTCTTATGTAATACCCTGAGAGCCCCAGATTTGTTTGTTTTTTTGTTTTTGAGACAAGGTCTTGTTCTGTTGCCCAGGTTGGAGTGCAGTGGAGCAATCACAGCTCACTGCAGCCTCAACCTCCCAACCTCAATCAATCCTCCTGGCTTAGCCTCCTGGATAGCTGGGACTACAGGCACGCACCATCACGCCTGGCTAATTTTTTTTTTTTTTTTTGACATGGAGTCTTGCTGTGTCACCCAGGCTGGAGTGCAGTGGTCCAATCTCAGCTCACTGCAGCCTCTGCCTCCTGGGTTCAACTGATCCTCCTGCCTCAGCCTCCCAAGTAGCTGGGATTACAGGTGTGCACCACCATGCCCAGCTAATTTGTGTATTTTTGGTAGAGACAGGATTTCACCATGTTGGCCAGGCTGGTCTCGAACTCCTGACCTCAGGTGATCCACCTGCCTTGGCTTCCCAATGTTTTGGGAGATGACAGGTGTGAGCCACCGCGCCTGGCCTCCAGATTTGAATATCTGATTACTTATCTCTGTGTGTCCAAGACGCAGCTGTTGGTTTCTGGTCTGACTCAGGCTTCTCACGTCAATGAATGGCACCCGCATCCACCTAATGAACCCATGCTAAGAAACCAAATCCACCTGGAGTCTTCTCTTTCCTCCATCCCATCTCCAACACATCACCAAATCATGGTAGTTCTGCCTTTGAAATACACTCTCTTTCTTTTTGTTGAGACTGGTCTCGTTCTGTTGCCCAGGCTGGAGTGCAATGGTGTGATCATAGTTCACTGCAGCCTCAAACTCCTAGGCTGGAGAGCCTCCTATTTCAGCATCCCAAATAGCTGGGACTACTGGCATGTACCACTGTTCCTGGCTCATATAGCTTCTCCTTTCTTAAGAACTATTCACCAGCCAGGTGTGGTGGCTCACGCCTGTAATTCCAGCACTTTGGGAGGCCAAGGTGAGCAGATTACCTGAGGTCAGGAGTTCAAGAACAGCCTGGTCAGCATGGTGAAACCCCATCTCTATTAAAAATACAAAAATTAGCTGGGCGTGGTGGCACATGCCTGTGATCCCAGCTACTCGGGAGGCTAAAGCAGGAGAATTGCTTGAGCCGAGGAGATGGAGATTGCAGTGAGCCAAGATTGTGCTACTGCACTCTGGCCTGGCCGACAGAGCAAGATTCTGTCAAAAAAAAAAGAACTCTTCATGGGCTGGGCACAGTGGCTCATGCCTGTAATCCCAGCACTTTATGAGGCTGAGGTAGGAGGATTTCTTGAGCCCAGGAGTTAAAGACCAGCCTGGGCAATATAATAGAAACTCTGTCTTACAAAAAATTTAAAAATTAGCCAGGTGTGTTGGTGTGTATCTGTAATTCCAGCTACCCAGGAGGTGGAAGTAGGAGGATTGCTTGAGCCCAGGAGATTGAGGCTGCAGTGAGCCATGGTCGCGCCACTGCACTTCAGTCTGGGCAACAGATCGAACAACTAAAAACTTCTTCGTGATTTCTCATCAATCTTCACACTGAAATCCAAACTCCTTCTGAAGGCCTGGAAGGCCCCTACCTCCCTGCCAACCTTCTCTCTCCGTCCCTCACTGCGCCCCAGTCACACTGAACATTTTCCATTTTCCCAGCATGCCCAGCTGCTGGCCCTGGCACCTGTACTTCTCTCTGCCTGGAATGCTCTCTGCCCTCATTCCAGCTTCCTCACATTGCTGTTTGAATCTCATCTTTCATATCTCAGCTCAAAAGCCAGCTGAGAGTAATTTTTTAAAAAACTTTTTAAAATTGAACTCACAGGTTTGACTTAAGAAATAAAAAGAAAAAATAAATAAAAAAAAGAAAAAAAACTTTTTAAAATTTAAAATTTGAACATTGAAAAATGTTTTTAAAAAAATTCACTTTTCATTTTTATTCTTTATTTAGACATGGGGTCTTGCTGTGTTGCCCAAGCTGGACAATTGCTTCTTTGGTTTTTCTTTTTCTTTTTTTTGAGATGGAGTCTCGCTCTGTTGCCCAGGCTGGGATGGGCAATGGCACGATCTCGGCTTACTGCAGCCTCTGCCTCCTGGGTTCAAGTGATTCTCCTGCCTCAGCCTCCCAGGTAGCTGGGATTACAGGCACCTGCCACCATGCCCAGCTAACTTTTTGTACTTTTAGTAGAGACAGTGTTTCACTATACTGGCCAGGCTGGTCTCGAACTCCTGACCTCATGACCCACCTGCCTCAGCCTCCCGAAGTGCTGGGATTACAGGTGTCAGCCACCATACCCGGCCTTTTTTTTTTTTTTTTTTTTTTTTTTTTGAGACAGAGTTTTGCTCTTGTAGCCCAGGATGGAGTGCAGTGGCACAATCTCAGCTCACTGCAACCTCCACCTCCCGGGTTCAAGTGATTCTCCTGCCACAGCCTCCCAAGTAGCTGGGATTACAGGCACCTGGCCACCACACCCAGCTAATTTTTGTAGAGATGGGGTTTCACCATGTTGGCCAGACTCTTCTTGAACTCCTGACCTCAGGTGATCCACCCACCTCGGCCTCCAAAGTGCTGGGATGACAGGCATGAGCCACCATGCCCAGCCCATTGCTTCTTTAACTGAACTGAACTAAACACTAAGGCCATGTCCTAGCAAAGGAGACTTTCCTGTAGGAATCACATATCTTTCGGTCGACTAAGTTTCCTGGGAGATGCCCTCCATAACCAGTCCTCCATCCAGTGACCACAGTAAAAATCTTCTCTTATTCTAGGCCAGGAAAGAAGACGTGTGGGTTCTTCACACTGGCCCCTGCCAGGCTGCCCTTCCGAAGTAATGTGGAGCCCAAGATAAGTGACAGTGTGACAGCTGAGCAAGAAGGGGGAGGAATTACATTCACTCTGCAGGGCTCGGATCACACCAGCAAGACACAGGTCAGGCCTGGATCAACCTGAGCTCCAAGAGAAGATGGAATTTCAGAAAGAAATATCAGAGGGCCAGGCGCAGTGGCTCACATCAGTAATTCTAGTACTTCAGGAGGCTGAGGCAGGCAGACTGGTTGGGGCTAGGAATTCGAGACCAGCCTGGGCAACACAGCGAAACTACCGCCTCTACAAAAAAATACACACACAAAAATTAGCCAGGTGTGGTATCACACACCTGTAGTCCCAGCTACTTGGGAGACTTGAGGTGGGAGGATCACCTGAGCCTGGAAGGTCAAGGCTGCAGTGAGCTGTGATCATACCACTGTACCCCAGCCTAGGTGACAGTGAGACCTTGTAAAAGAAAAGAAAAAAAGGAAAAGAAAGAGAAGAAAAGAGAAGAGGAGGGGAGGGAAGGGGAGGGGAGAGGAGGAGAAGAGAGGGGGAAGGGGAGGGGAGAGTAGGGGGAAGGGGAGGGAGGAGGGGAGGGGGAGGGGAGGGGAGGGGGAAGGTAGAAAGGGAGGGAGGGAGGAAGGGAGGGAGGGAAAGAAAGATCACAGAGGCTGCTCCCAAATGACCCTCTCCTAAATTCCTCCTAGAGGTCTGTTTTATTTAGGCAAGCCCTTAGTACAAGGTCAGATACTCAGTAAGTGCTTATTATTCTTTGTGTTTCTAATATGATGTCCCAGGGGAGTTTTTTCTTTTCTTTCTTTCTTTCTTTTTTTTTTTTTTTTTGAGACAAAGTCTCCCTTTGTCGCTCAGGCTGGAGTGCAATGGCACTTCTCGGCTCACTGCAACCTCCACCTCCTGCCGAGTTCAAGTGATTCTCCTGCCTCAGCCTTCCGAGTAGCAGGGATTACAGGCACGCACCACCACGTCCGGCTAATTTTTGTATTTTCAGTAGAGATGGTTTCACCATGTTGGCCAGGCTGGTCTCGAAACTCCTGACGTCAGGTGATCTGCCCACCTCGGCCTCTCAAAGTGCTGGGATTACAGCTGTGAGCCACCACGGCCTGCCATTGTTTTTTTGGAACGGAGTCTCCCTCTGCCAACCAGGCTGGTATGCAGTGGCGTGATCTCGGCTTACTGCGGCCTCTGCCTCCTGGGTTCAAGCAATTCTTGTGCCTCAGCCTCCTGAGTAGCTGGGATCACAGGCACACACCACCACGCCTGGCTATTTTTTGTATTTTTAGTATAGATGGGATTTCGCCTTGTTGCCCAGGCTGGTCTCAAATTCCTGAGCTCAATCAATCCACCTGCCTCGGCCTCCCAAGGTGCTGGGATTACAGCCGTGAGCCACTGAGCCCCGGCCTGATGTCCCAGGGGAATTTCTGTATGCACCTCCCGAGCCCTCTCCCAGGGCCTGCCACTCACCCTCAATGACATAGATCTTCTTCTGCAGCTCAGTGAATAAATCTTTCAGCTTCTCAAATGTGTCCAGAATCTTCACAAACTCTCTCGCAGGTTGTGAGGCAAATTTGTGGAGTGTCTCCTGACTCTTCTTGGTCTGAAAATGCTTTCCAATCTGTGAGGGAGTGGAGAGTGAGGAGCCGGCATCCCCCAAACCTCAGTCCAGTTTGCTATTATGTTCACAGGAGTCTGGCCCCAGGGAGAAAGGGCCCTCGGGTTTGGGAAGAGGAGAGCGAAGGCGAGTTGCACAAAGAAGCCGGGGCCCAGGGCCCATACCCCAATGATGTAGCGGATGATGTCTCTGGCCGCATCGATGTTGCCATTGTCAGTGGCTTCCCCATCTGTGATGATGATGAGCACTTTGGTGGCATCTGGCCGAGCCCCCAGCTCCTCCCGGAACACCTCTTTCCTGTGTCCAGGAAAGGAGGAGGTGAGAGACTCCCTCAAACCAGGGCCTGAGGTCTCCTTCCCCACCTGCTTATCAAGTCACCGCTGTACTGGTCATGCAAAAGGCCTTCCCGCCTCTCCCAGGCCAGGATTCCAAGCCTGCAGTGGTCACCTCTGAACCTCCTTGCTGCCATCCCTCTCCCTCTGGACCAGTGATCCTCACACTGCAGCCTGGGCAGCCCAGAGGGTGTCCCAGCCAGAGCCCATGGTCAGGAGGAGGAGGTTTTGTGAGGAATCACTCTGGCCTTCCTACCCTCCATTGCAACCACATGGCCACTGCTCTTTAATCAGTTATAGATGTTGATCCAGGTGAGATTTCAATGGGGAAGAGAGAGTCCCATAGCTAAAGAAAACTGGGGAGTCACTCTTCCAGAACAAGCTTTCCCCGCACCTCCTCGGCCTTCCCATGGTTCCCAGGCTGCCTACGGATCTTTACTATAGCAGTGAACCTAGTGAATTACCGTGACTTTTTTCTCTGTCAGTTTCCCCGCTAAATCATGAGTTCCTCAAGGAAAGGACCATGTTGGATTTGTTGCTGTATCTCTGGCTCCCAGCACAGAGGAGGTGCTTGTGCATGTGAGATGAAGGGAGAACTAGTGTTACAGCTCTTTTAGAATTTGTCTAGCAGGCGTTCTGTTTCTTCCCGAAAATCCCCCCTACCCAAAAAATAAAAATAAAATAATAATAAAGAAGGGAGAGCGGAATACCAGATGGGCCAAGGCTAAACATGTCTGCCGTGGGAGTTCCAGACAAGCCTGGACAACATAGCGAGACCCCAGCTCTACAAAGATGAAAACAATTAGCCAGGTGTGTGACTATATTCCAACTACTCAGGAGGCTGAGGCAGGAGGATTGCTTGAGCCCAGGAATTTGAGACTGCAGTGAGCTAGGATCATGCCACTGCACTCCAGTCTTGAGTTTAAAAAAAAGAAAAAGAAAAGCCCTGCCTTGCTCACAGCCTCCCTTTGAGCAAGTTGGGTTGGGCACAGCTCTTACTGCAACAGCAGCACACCCACGAACACCTGCTATCAAGACCTCTTGCTCTTTCTTGGATGCAAAATGCTTCTCCAATCTCCATCCACACACACATGGGCCTATCTCGGGTCCTGTTCGTGGATTTCCACCCTGGTTTAAACAACCATTACCTCTCATCTGGACTTTTCAGTTGCCTCGTAACTGGTCCCATCGCTTCCACCCGCCCTTGCCCCCTCTACAGGCTAATATCAACCCTGCAGCCAGAGGGATCTTTTAAAAAACATAAATCAGATCATCACTCCTCTACTCAAAACCTCTAATGACTTCTCATCTTACTCAGAGGAAGGCTAAAGCCCCTCACTATGGCCTCCAAGTCACTAACCCATCCAAACCTGAAGATCTCTCTGACCTCATCACCTACTATTTTCCCCTCTCACTTATTTCTCTCCAGCCACATTGGTGTCCTGGCTCTTCTTTTTAAATTAAAAAAAAAAATTTTTTTTTAGAGACAGGGTCTTGCTCTGTTGCCCAGGCTGTAGTACAATGGTATGATCATAGCTTACTGCAGCTTCAAACTCCTGGGCTCATAGGCCAGGCGTGGTGACTCACACCTGTAATCCCAGAATTTTGGCAGGCCGAGGTGGGTGGATCAACTCAGGTCAAGGGTTTGAGACCAGCCCGGCCAACATGGGACAACCCTGTCTCTACTAAAAATACAAAAAAATTAGCCAGGCATGGTGGCACAGGCCTGTAATCCCAGCTACTTGGGAGGCTGAGGCCAGAGAATGGCTTGAACCTGGGAAGTGGAGGTTGCAGTGAGCTGAAATGGTACCATTGCACTCCAGCCTGGGCAACAAGAGCAAAACAAAACTCCATCTCAAAACAACGAAAGACAAATAAATAAGCAAACAAAAATTCCTGGGCCCAAGAGATCCTCTGGCCTCAGCTTCCCAAAGCACTGGGATTACAGATCATGCACCTGGCTTAGACCTTCTCTTTTGGATTTAGTTAGTACAAAGTGGATTTCTGTTACGTACAACAAAAAGAACCTGCAGTAAAATTGTTCCACTTTAATTCAGACAATCAACTGCCCCTTGCTGTACCTACCTACTGAGTTCCCATGCCCTGAAGCTAGAAGGAGGTAGGTCATCCAGAATGCGCTCTCCTGCAAAAGGGTAACTCACGCGACATAGTTGATGGCACCGAAGGTATTGGTCAACAGCAACATGTGCTCTACATGCCTCAGCAGAGCGTCAGGGTCCTTCTGTTTAACGTAATCTAAGAAATTAAATTCTGTTTTGTAGCTTGTGGAAAACTGAACAGCAGCAAACTAGAAAAGGAAGGAAGAAATGATATGCAGTTACATATCTCTTTCCATTTGTCTGTTCCAAACTCTACTTTTTTTTTTTTTTTTGAGATGGAGTTTGCATGATCTCAGCTCACTGCAACCTCCACCTCCTGGATTCCAGCGATTCTCATGCTTCAGCCTCCCTAGCAGCTGGGATTACAGGCGCCCACCACCACACCCAGGTAATTTTTGTATTTTTAGTAGAGACAGGGTTTCACCATGTTGGCTAGGCTGGTCTCGAACTCCTGACCTCAGGTGATCCACCTGCCTCGGCCTCCCAATGTGCTGGGATTACCGGTGTGAGCCACCATGCCTAGCCCCAAACTCTATTTCTTCTTTTTCTTTTTTTTTTTGAGACGGAGTTTCGCTCTTGTTACCCAGGCTGGAGTGCAATGGCGCGATCTCGGCTCATCGCAACCTCCGCCTCCTGGATTCAAGCAATCCTCCTGCCTCAGCCTCCCGAGTAGCTGGGACTACAGGCACGCGCCACCACGCCCAGCTAATTTTTTTGTATTTTTAGTAGAGACGGGGTTTCACCACATTGACCAGGATGGTCTCGATCTCTTGACCTCGTGATCTACCCGCCTCGGCCTCCCAAAGTGCTGGGATTACAGGCGTGAGCCACCGCGCCCGGCCTACTTCTTCTTTTTCAGGTCCCCACTGGGTCTTGTTATGCCTCCCAGGCTGGAGCACAGGGGTGCAATCATAGCTCACTGCAGCCTCAGCCTCTCTGCAGCCTCAGCCTCCCAGGCTCAAACCATCCTCTCACCTCGGCCTCTGAAGTAGCTGGGACTACAGGCATGTGCCACCACGCTTGGCTAGTTTTTATTTTTTGTAGAGACAGGGTCTTGCTATGTTGCCCAGGGTGATCTCGAACTCCTGGCTTCAAGTGATCCTCCTAGCTCAGCCTCCCAAAGTGCTGAGATTACAGGAGTGAGCCACTGTGCCTGGCTCAATGTCTTCTTAGGCAGGACCTGGGCAACCCAACTCCACATTGGTCCCCCAGATAGTTCTTTTGAAAATGAGGCAATATAAGAATAAGCACAGAAGTGCTCGCTTCGGCAGCACATATACTAAAATTGGAACGATACAGAGAAGATTAGCATGGCCCCTGCGCAAGGATGACATGCAAATTTGTGAAGCGTTCCATTTTTTAAAAAAAAAAAGAAGAAGCACAGAAATAAAGTGAAATGAATCTCTGCTCCCTCACGTAATACTGTGTACCTAGCTCCTGTTTTCTGGGTCTGTCTACGTCATTGACAAGGATGGGATTTGGTAGCTGTATTTCTGCTGAGTGACCCTGTTTAACTAGACACAGTTGGCTGAGCCAGGGATGAACACCTGACTGAAGCTAGGCCAGCCGGAATCTCTTCTCTGAGAACTGGGAATTTCCAAAGGGAGGAGTTGGTTGAGGGGAAGGTAAAATTTCAACATGTGAACTTAGGAGCTTTCCATAGGTCCATGTGGTCTAAAGGCGCTAAGGGAGCCAATACAGAGACTGGCAAAAAGAGAAGAAAGAAGCAAGGATGCAAAAAGAAACAGAAATGAGAACTAGCTGAGCACAGTGGCTCATGCCTGTAATCCCAGCACTTTGGGAGGCCAAGGCGGGCAGATCACTTGAGGTCAGGAGTTTGAGACCAGTCTGCACAACACAGTAATATACCATCTCTACAGAAAATTTAAAAATTAACTGGGCACTGTGGTGCACACGTGTAGTCCCAGCTACTTGAGAGAATCATTTGAGCCCAGGAGTTTGAGGCTACAGTGAGCTATGATTGTGCCACTGTATTCCAGCCTTGGGGACACAGTAAGACCTTGTCTCAAAAAGAAAAAAAGGCCAGGTGCGGTGGCTCATGTCTGTAATCCCAACAATTAGGGAGGCCAAGGTGGGTGGATCACCTGAAGTCAGGAGTTCGAGCGAGACCAGTCTGGCCAACATGGTGAAACCCCGTCTCTACTAAAAATGCAAAAATCAGCTGGGTGTGGTAGCGGGTGCCTGTAATCCCAGCTACTCAGGAGGCTGAGGCAGGGAGAATCACTTGAACCCGGGAGGTGGAGGTTTTAGTGAGTTGAGGTCATGCCATTGCACTTCAGCCTGGACAACAAGAGTGAAACTCTGTCTAAAAAAAAAAAAAAAAAGGAAATAAGAACTAGAGAGCCTCCTAGAAACTTTCTACTCCCTGGTTCTTGTTCCTTCTACAGGCCCAGTTACAGCCATGCCCATAGGTTCTGAGGACACCACATACTAAAATTTCCTTTCGTGGTTTAAGCCAGTTCAGGTAGGCATCTATTGCCTGCAATCAAGAATCCCTAACTAACATTTTTACCTGGTAGGAAGTGTTGCTGAGTTTCTTCATCACATCCTTCATGAAGTCCAGAATTTTCTGAAATTCATCTGGCTGCAAGCTCATCGAACCATCAAACAGAAATACAAGGTCAACGTTGCCCTTGATACACTCTGCAGAGGTCAGACGCAAGAGACTCAGTGAAGCGCCTCTGGTGTTTGACCCGTCCATGCCGGTTCTCTCTAGGGGCAGCCACTTGGAGGTATTTTCACCCACTGGGTCCCCAATTCCTTACCCTGAAAACCAGGGCGCCCCTGCAACACGGGACCCTGCAGATTCTGGTGGAAGAGGTAACACAGGCCACTCAGATAGGTGTTCTGGTCACACATTCGAGACAGCCCAGGGTCACAGGCCTGAAGGAAGCAAAGGCCAAAGATTTGGGTCTCCCGTTGGTTATGTGTCTTTTGGGCACCGTCAACCAAGAATAAGAACGTTCAGAGTCCTCGTCCCTCCCTCACTCCCTCTATCCAATTGGCTACCAAGGGAAAGAATGTCCATCTCCACAGTCACTAGTGTCCGTCCCTCCCATCCTGCCAATCCTGCCGTGCTCACTGCCTGGAAGATGGACTCTAGACTCCTTATCTGGGCTTACATTGCACACAAGCCCGC
>PVKV010025078.1:0-30271 GCA_004027835.1 Alouatta palliata
AACCCCGTCTCTACTAAAAATACGAAAATTAGCTGGGCATGGTGGCACGTGCCTGTAGTCCCAGCTACTCGGGAGGCTGAGGCAGGAGAATTGCTTGAACCCAGGAGGCGGAGGTTGCGGTGAGCCGAGATCGCGCCATTGCACTCCAGCCTGGGTAACAAGAGCGAAACTCCGTCTCAAAAAAAAAAAAAAAAAAAAAAGTAAAAACATGACCCAATTCACTGCCTTTAGTGCTCTCTTATCTCATTTCTATTTGATCAGCCTCTGTTTCAGCCAAAGCAACTGACACAGCAGAAGAGGAAAGGAGGAGAAAAGAACCAGCTTGTGCAGGACCTCTGGATCATGTTTCAGTGTCAACTGTAAAATTGTTTGCCTAGCGCTAGATCCAGAAGATCATCTTCCATGTTTTTTCCTCTAAGTTTTATCGTTTTACATTTTACATTCATATCTGCCACCTATTTTTTTGTTTTTGTTTTTGTTTTTGTTTTTTTAGAGACAGAGTTTCACTCTTGTTGCCGAGGCTGGAGTGCAATCGTGCAATCTCCGGTTCAAACGAGTCTCCTGTCTCAGCCTCCCAAGTAGCTGGAATTACAGGCATGCACCACCACACCCAGCTAATTTTTTCTATTTTTTTTTATAGTAGAAATGGGGTTTTGCCATGTTGGTCAGGCTGGTCTCAAACTCCTCACCTCAGGTGATCCATTCGCCTCAGCCTCCCAAAGTGCTGGGAGTACAGCCATGAGCCACCTCACCCGCCACCTGCGATCCATTCAGTTTTGTGAAGGCACGAGACTTATTTTTCCTTCATGGAATTACTGCTTATGCAACTTTGTCAAAAACCAGTTGAGGATATTTGTGTGGGCTTATTTTTTCATTCTGCTCTGTTAATCCACGTGCCTTAATTACTGTAGTAATTACCACCTTAATTACTGTAGTAACAATAGAATAGCGCAAGAATACAACACGGTAATACAATAGTGTTGAAATCAGGTAGATTGTTCCGTCTATATTTTAAATAATTATTCTAATTCCTTTGACTCCGTGGGAGAAACCTAGTGGGAGGTGATTGGATCGTGACTGGTGATTGGCTTCCCTCATGCCTTTCTGGTGATATTGAGTGAGTTTTCACGAGATCTGATGGTTTTATAAGTGTTTGGCAAGTTCCTCTTCTGCTTATACTTCTTTCTCCTGCTGTCATGTAAAAAAGGTCCTTGCTTCCCCTTTGCCTTCTGCCATGATTTAAGTTTCCTGAGACCTCCTCGGCCTTGTGGAACTGTCAGTCAATTAAACCTATTTCCTTTATAAGTTACCCAGTCTTGCCGGGGACGGTGGTACAGTCATGCCTGTAATCCCAGCACTTTGGGAGGCTGAGGCTGGCAGATCATGAGGTCAGGAGTTCGAGACCAGCCTGGCCAATATGGTGAAACCCTGTTTCTACTAAAAATACAAAAATTAGCCAGGTGTGGTGGCATGTGCCTGTAGTCCCAGCTACTCCAGAGACTGAGGCAGAAAACTCGCTTGAACCTGGGAGGTGG
The DNA here is from genome assembly GCA_004027835.1 of Alouatta palliata. Classification (NCBI taxonomy): domain Eukaryota; kingdom Metazoa; phylum Chordata; class Mammalia; order Primates; family Atelidae; genus Alouatta; species Alouatta palliata. Next base: position 1,536 of record PVKV010025078.1, read on the forward strand.
ACGTTGCAGTGAGCCAAGATCACGCCACTGTATTCCAGCCTGGGCAACAGAGGGAGGTGCCATCTAAAAAAAAAAAAAAAAAAAAAAAATACACGGTCTCGGGTAGTGTCTTCATAGCAGTGTGAAAACGGACTAATACACGTTCTGTCTTTTACTATGAAGCACAGTGTTAGGTGTTCTTCTCTATTCCTATTTTTTTCCGAGACTTTTTTTTTTAGCATGAGTAGCTATTAAAGTTTGACAAATGCTTTTTCTACTTTGATATGATCGTGTGTGTGCGTTTTTATCCTGTTAATGTGGTGAATTGCAGTGATTGTTCTTAAATTTACCTAGTCTTACACCTCTGGATTAAACCCCACTTGGTCATGGTGTATAATGCTTCTTATATATCGCTGAATTCTATTTGATAATATTTTAGTAAGTATTTATGCACCAATACTTATTATTTTGTACTGTATTTACCTGGTTTTGGCATCAAGATAATATTACCTTCATAAATGAATGGAAAGTTTTCTGTTCTCTTCTGTTTGTTAGAATAGATTGTGTAGACCGTGTTTTAATTCTTTAAGTACTTCTTAGAAATCTTCAGTGAAATTTTCTTGCAGTTAAAGATTCCTTTTTTTAAAATTGTGTTACAAATTTAATTCCCTTCATAGTTACAGGGTTATAAAAAATACATTTCAGCATGGTGCAGTGGCTCACTCCTGTAATTCCAGCACTTTGGAAGGCCGAGGAGGGTCGATCACGAGGTTAGGAGTTTGAGACCAGCCCTGCCAATGTGGTGAAACGTCTTCTCTACTAAAAATACAAAAATTATAGCAGGGGGTGGGAAGGCTGCAGAGAGATAACATTAGGAGAAATACCTAATGTAGGTGACAGGGGGATGGAGGCAGCAAAACACCATGGCACATGTGTACCTTTGCAACAATCCTGCAAGAGCTGTACACGTACCCCAGAACTTAAAGTACAATTTTAAAAAAGGAAGAAAACAAAAACAAACAAACAAAAATACAAAAATTAGCCAGGCGTGGTGGTGCATGCCTATAATCCCAGCTACTTGGGAGGCTGAGGCAGGAGAATTGCCTGAACCTGGGAGGGAGAGGATGGAATGAACCGAGATCATGCCACTGCACTCCAGCCTGGGAGACAGAGGAAGACTCCGGCTCAAATATATACATATATATATATATATATATATATGCACATACACAGACACACATATATGTATTCCTTATTGAGTTTAGTTGTGTTAATTTGTGTTTTTCAAGGAATTAGTCTATCTCATCTAAGTTGTCAAATTTGTGTGTAAAGAGTTGTTCATGATATAATGTATCATACTATATATGATCTATAAAATATATTAATATATTACATTAATGTTATATAATAAATGATATGATTGTAAAATATATTTATATTATTTAACGATTCATATCATATATTATTAATTATATTATTAGGATATGCTATATCGGTATATATTATTAGGATACAATATATATCCTTATATATGTTATTAGGATATAATATATATATTATGTATATATATTCCTAATAACCTTGAGAGTGCTTTTCCGCCTCCAGTTTTTCACCCTAGCCTGCCTCTTCCTTTTCCCGGCCAGCTGGTGCTCACCTCCTCTCCACCATTTCTCCTGTTTACTTCTGAATGAACTTTTCACAAAAGTGCAGGACACGCCTAGTCTCGTTTATGCACATTTTAAGCACTGTGTTAAGATTCATATGTAGCTGCTATTTTAATTTCCACATCGCTTTCTGTTTTTTGGGGTTTTTTTTTCCCTCCTTCTTTGCAAGCTCGACTTTAAACATTTCTGCAGCATAGGCTGAGGCTGAGTCCAGTTGGGGAGAGACGCAAGGCGGGATAAACCCAGAGTCTAGGAATGTTGTTTCCTACTGGGAAGGCTCCGATCTTACAAAGGGGAGTAAGAGGTGTGTAAGAGAATCTTTTTTTTTTTTTTTTTTTTTTTTGAGACGGAATTTCACTTTCGTTTCTTGTTGCCCAGGCTGGAATGAAATGGCATGAGCTCGGCTCACTGCAACCTCCGCCTCCCAGGTTTAAGCCATTCTCCTGCATCAGCCTCCCGAGTAGCTGGGATTGAGGGCGCCCGCCAACACACGTAGCTAATTTTTTGTAATTTTAGTAGAGACGTCATTTCACTGTGATGGCCAGGCTGGTCTCAAACTCCCGACCTCAGGCAATCCACCCACCTCAGGCTGCCAAAGCCCTGGGATACATTTTTTGGAGGAAATCATCCAAAAACGTATCCTTTTGATATCAGCAAAGTCTACAGTGATACCCTCTTTTTGTTCCTGATATTGGTAATCCGTGTCATCTCTCTTCCTAAAATTTCTCAGTCTTACTAGCAGTCTTCTTTTATTGCTCTTCTAAAGGAACTAGTTTTTTGTTGTTGTTGTTTTTCTGTTTTTGTTTATGGTCAGTTTCATTGATTTTTGCTCTTTTTATTTATTTATTTATTTATTTTTGAGACGGAGTTTCGCTCTTGTTGCCCAGGCTGGAGTGCAATGGCGCGATCTCGGCTCACCGCAACCTCTGCCTCCTGGGTTCAAGCAATTCTCCTGCCTCAGCCTCCTGAGTAGCTGGGACTACAGGCACGTGCCACCATGCCCAGCTAATTTTTGTAATTTTAGCAGACACGGGGTTTCACCATGTTGACCAGGATGGTCTCGATCTCTTGACCTCGTGATTCACCCGCCTCGGCCTCCCAAAGTGCTGGGATTACAGGCGTGAGCCACTGCGCCCGGCCGATTTTTGCTCTTATTTTTATTGTTATCTTCTTTCTATTGGCTGTGGGTTTATTGTGCTTTTGTCACCGCCTGGGTTCTTCAAGTAAGAGCTTAGATGGCTGATTCAAGGCTTTTTTTTTTCCCCCTAATGTATGCTGTTAGTGCTGTGCATTTCTCTCAGTGTTTTTTGAGGTTGTCTTGAAAATTTTGATATATTCTGTTTTCATTTTTATTGAGGTTAATTTATTTTTTGATATCTATGAAGGCTTTCTCTTTGTCCTGCAGACTGTTCAGTAGTGTGTTGTTCATTTTCCAAGTATTTGGATATTTTTCTGTTGTCTTTTTGTGACTAACTTTTAGTTTGATTTCATTGTGGTCAGGGATCATATCATATGAGTCAATTCTTTTAAATTTGAGATTTGTTTTACGGCCCAGGATATATTCTATCTTGATCTATGTTCTGTGTGGATTAGAAATGAGTGTGTGTTCTGATTATCTTTTGTGAACTTTTCTATAAATGTTCACTGATTCTGTTGGCTGAAGATGATTTTGAGTTCTTCAATATGCTTGCTGATTTTCTGTTCAGTTGTTCTATAGATTATTATGAGAGAAGTGTTGAAGGCTCCAATGTAATTGTGGATTTGTCTATTTTTAAACATTTTATCTTTTTTTCTTTACATATTTTACAACTCTGGTTTGTACATATTAGGATTGTTATGCCTTCTTGGTGGATTTTTAAATTTTTTCTTTGTTCTAAGCAACCCCAAAAGAATTGACGTATGTTAAAAAACACATAAAAACCAATGAGGAACAATTGGTGATTTTTATGCAGAAACTAAATAATCATTAATAAATAAATATCTATTTTGGAATGAATTTTTTTTCTTTGTTCTACAGTTTATATTAGGCCAGATGCGGTGGCTCACGTCTGTAATCCCAGCACTTTGGGAGGCAAAGGCAGGTGGATCACCTGACATCACAAGTTTCAGATCAGCCTAGTCAACATGGTGAAACTCTGTCTGTACTAAAAATACAATTATTAGCCGGGCAAGGTGGCACATATCTGTAATTCCAGCTACTTGGGAGTCTGAGGCAGGAGAACCACTTGAACCCAGGAGGCGGAGGTTGCAGTTAGCAGAGATTGTGCCACTGCACTCTAGCCTGGGCGACAAGAGTGAAATTCCATGTCAAAAAATAAATAAATAAAGTTTATATTATGTTAATATACTCACTTTTGCTCTCTTTAAATTAATATTTGCATATTACACATTTTTATCCTCTTAATTTCAACCTGTCTGTATAATTATATTTGAAATAAGTTTCCAATAGTCAACACGTAGTTGAATTGTGTTTTCTTTCTTTTTTTTTTTTGAGACAGAGTTTCGCTCTTCTTACCCAGGCTGGAGTGCAACAGCGCAATCTCGGCTCACCGCAACCTCCGTCTCCTGGGTTCAAGCAATTCTCCTGCCTCAGCCTCCTGAGTAGCTGGGACTACAGGCATGTGCCACCACGCCCAGCTAATTTTTGTATTTTTAGTAGAGACAGGGTTTCATTATGTTGACCAGGATGGTCTCGATCTCTTGACCTCGTGATCCACCCGCCTCGGCCTCCCAAAGTGCTGGGATTACAGGCGTGAGCCACCTCGCTCGGCAGTTGAATTATATTTTCTAATCTATTTATGTCTGTCTTTTAATTGGTGCACTTAGAGCATTTACATTTAATGTAATTATTGATATGTTAGGGCTTAAATCTAGCAGTTTTTGTTTGTTTTCTATTTGTACTCTTACTGCCTTTTTTTTTTTTTTTTTTTCCTTTGAGATGGAGTTTCAGTCTTGTTGCCCAGGCAGGAGTACAATGGTGTTATCCTGGCTCATCAGAACCTCCACCTGCTGAAATTCAAGATATTCTCCTGCCTCAGCCTCCTGAGTAACTTGGATTACAGGCTTGCACCACTGTTCCCGGGTAATTTTGTATTTTTAGTAGAGACAGGGTTTCTCTGTCAGGCTGTTCTCAGACTCCCCACCTCCCACTCGCTGATGTCAATGATTTTTTCTTTTATCATTTCTTTTCTGTCTGGAGAAATTTAGCTATTTTGTTTAGGATAATTCTGCTAGCAGGTAACTGTCTCAGTTTTTTTTTTTTTTTTTTTTTTTTTTTGCTCTGAAAATGTCTTGAGTTCTTTTTTAGTTCTACAGTGTATTTTCTCTGGATACAGAATTCAGAATCAACAATTCTGTTCTTTCCGCCCTTGAAAACTGTTGTGCCACTCTTTCTGACCTCTATGATTTCTGATAAGATACCCAGTGTTATTCAAATTGGTTATCTCTGTAGGTAAGGTGTTTTGTCTCTTTTGTTGCTTTCATTATCTCTTTATCTGTTTTTAGAGTTTAAACTTTTTAATTGATTTTGTTTTCAGTCAACCATTGAAGGAGGCTCTTCTCTAAAAATTACGTAAAAATGCAAATCTCCAGGTCAACAGTCTCTACATAGTTTAGATTTCTGTATTCTGGTGTTTGGAAAACAACTTCACTAGGGGAATCTCTTAGGGCTGGTAATTTAATCATGTAAATATTTTCACATCTGTAAAGCATAAAGTAGCAAAGTGTTTGTCACTGTAGGAACGAGTATCTGAACCTCTTCCTGTGCTTAATTGGTAGAAACTCTCCAGGGCAGCAGTTCCCCACCTTTTTGGCACCAGAGACCGTTTCATGGAGGACAATTTTTCCATGGATGAGGGAGTGGGGGCTGGGGGGATGATTCAAAGACATCAGATTTATTGTGCACTTTGTTTTTATTGTTATTACATTGTAACATAATGAAATAAGTATCCAACTCACCGTAATGTAGAATCACTGGAAGCCTTGAGATTGTTTTCCTGCAACTACATGGTCCCATGTGGCAGTTACGGAAAAGAGGGAGGGATCATCAAAAGCCAGTAGATTCTCATAAGGAACCCACAACCTAGAGAACAAGTTAGGGATCATCAAGAATTAGATTCTCACAAGTGGCCCACAACCTAGATCCTTTTCATACGCTCCTGTGATAATCTGATGCCTCATAGGAGGCGATGAGTGTTACTGTAAGTACAGATGGAAGCTTCCTGTGTTACTGTAAGGACAGATGAAGCTTCCTGGCTCTCCTGCTGCGATGCTTGGTATCCAGTTTGTGTACTGGAGATTGGGGACTCTGGGTCTAGGGTAAAACATCTAATCAGTCCGCCTGAACAGGGACTTGAACCCTGGACCCTCAGATTAAAAGTCTGATGCTCTACCAACTGAGCTATCCAGGCCCCTGAGTTGAGTCCTCCACGGAGTGTCTAATCTAGATTTCTCTATTTTTTCTCTGTTCGTTTTATGTTTCGTGTTACAGTTTGTAAATTACATGATCCCAAGGGTCTTCGAAATGAGGAGAATTCAAGTCACCTAAGACATTATAATCGCTAGGAACATTTTTTTTTTCTCTTTTTAAACATCCCCTTTCTGCAGATTTGTGTAACCTGAGGTGCGGCGTCTTCTACGAAAAGCGCTGCGGAGCTGCTGGGTACAGAGGGTTTCCTTCTCGCCGGTTCCTGGCAGCCTAAACCTCTCCAGGCAGGAGTGCAGCTGCTTTTGTTCGTATCGCTCAGTAGGGTGATCGGCAGTTTTTGTAGGCAGAGGGGAGGAGAAACGAAGGAGGAAGAATTTGAAGACGCAAGAGAACATTCCATAAGGACCCCTTTCTGTCGGTGGACGGAGCTGCCACCTGCCACCCAGGCATCACTTTGGCAAGTCGACCTCAGGCGGGCAGTCTGGCTGGCCAGGGAGGGAAACTCAGGTGAGCTGTGTCTTTGGATTTAGCTTTCAGTACTGCTTTTGCTGGTCACCGTCCAGTGGTTTTAGAAACAGTGGCGTTAAACACAGCAAGCCTTTTTCTCCCAGATATTCTTTCTGCAAACACAGATAGACAAAGGCGAGAAGTAATAATGGATCTTTTCTTTCTTTTTTCCTTTTCTTATTTTTACAGATTTTTTTCATCTATGAATTTTTTTATTTTTTAACTCTTATAGTATGTATATGATGTATATGATACATAGGATATTTTAATGCAGGCATACAACGTGTAATAATCACGTTAGGGTAAACAAGGCATCCGGCACCTCAACACCTTAACGTTTCTTTGTGTTACAAACATTCCAGTTATACTCATTTAGTTATTTTTAAATGTACAGTAAATTTTTTTTTATTGTAATCACCCTGTTGTGCTATCAAATGACAGATCTTATTCCTTCTATCTATTTTTTTCTGTCCATTAACTATCTCACTGCCCACCCCAACAGCCTTCCCAGCCTCCAGTAACCATCATCCTACCTCTGTCTTCATGAGTTCAATGGTTTTATTTTTGGCTTCCGGAAATGAGAGCGAACATGTGAAGTGTTACTTTCTGTGCCTGCCTTAACATGATGTCCTCCAGTGTGTGGAGGAAAAGTTAAATATTATATTTGAGCTTAAATGAACGTGGTCACAAACCATGGTCACCAAGTCCCAGAACAGGTTGTGTGAGCCCCTTGAGGTGTTCATCCAGGTCTGTTTTGGAGAAATCTCTTATTTCAATCTATTCCCATACGTTAGTTATTGAAACACAACAGACAATGGCAAAAACAAGTTGACTTTTTTGTGTTCCTTGAGCCCTGTCGTGGACAGCACTGGTGACTGGGACTCGTGCCGAACAACTTGTTACAAAAAGAGCGAGGGTCCCAGACTGCGCCGAAACTTCACGAGATGTCTCCTCGTCTGTGCACAGGTGGATGGTGGACTCTGGAGCCCAGGCTGCTGCTGCCCGGTCTGGTGATGAATCCTCCACAGTCTGGTGAGTGAAAAAAATATATATATATTTCTATATAACTAGTGTTTCCCGCACAGAACATAGTTCCATTGAGTTTCCAAATGACAGGATCTCATTCTTTTCATGACTGAATAGTACTCCAGTGTGTATATGTACCACATTTACTTTATTTATTTATCTGTTGATGGGCACTTGGGATTCTTCCCAATCTTGGCTATTGTGAATAGTGCTGCAGGGAACATGAGAGTGCAGATATCTCTTTGATATACTGATTTCCTTTCTTTTGAGTATATGCCTAGCAGGGGGTTGCAGGAGAATATGGTACTATTTTTAGTTTTATGGAGAAACCTCCCTACTGTCCTCCACAGCAGTTGTACTAATTTACATCCCCGCCAAGAGTGTACTGCGGTTCCCCTTTCTCTACATCCTTGTCTGTCTTTTGGATGAAAGTCATTTTAACTTGGGTGCGATAATATTTCATTGTAGTTTTGATTTGCATTTATTTGGTGATCAGTGCTGTTGAGCACCTTTTCACATATCTAGTTGCCATTTGTGTATCTTATTCTGAAAGACATGGACAAAAGAATGGAAAATAGATATATATGAGTAGAAAACCTTTATTCACGGAGTTTTCTGTATCCCTTCCTTTCAATATACCCCCACTCCCCAGCGCGCGCGCGCGCGCACGCTCACACACACACACACACACACACACACACACAAACAGGCGCATCAGGTCGATAACCAGACCATAAGGGCTGCAGACCTTAATTCTGTGCGTGTGAGTGAACGCTTGCTGTAGACTGGATCACACCTTACAGGAAATGCTGCGTCTTCCAAATTCTAAAGCTAAGAAGATTATTAGGGTAATGCATTTTGGGTTCTTCGTAAAATGGCTAAAGTAGCTACATTGGGAGATTCTTTCTCTGAAGTTCTAATACATCCACCAATTTGATTCAGGGCTTGACAGATTGTCTGGTTTCATCTAAATAAGTAAATACATCCTATTCTTTCAAAGCTCAATTACAGAAGCCTTTGTCTACAGACACCCTCCTCCATCCATTTCCTCAGTGAAATTATCTAGACACATTATTGATGTAGAGAGATTAAGAATGTCACGCTTTCAGATCTCTTTGGATTCGTCACAAAATACTTTTGTTAGAAATATTCAAAAATTGTGAAAGAATCTTGCCTGGAACACATCAGATAAAAATCAAAAGGCACCAGAGAAAACACTGAGAGGCTTTGGAGAGCAAATTGTATTACTGGTATAAACAAACATTTTATATGATTTAATAGCTTCTTAGTATTATTCTTTAAAATATCAGTGCCAATCTTTTTTGGCATTCTCCTGAAGAAAGACATTTCAGGCTATTTTGGGCACACTTCTATAGGGTAGTTTCGCTCCACAAAGAGCAGTAAAAAATAAATAAATAAAAATAAGTAAATAAATTTAGGTGGTCTTGCTCAGTCTGCCGACCTTACTCACTGTGCCAACTTTACTAACTGCTGCCTATGCCTGTCAGTTAACTTTTCCTCCTCCCGACTGAACAAAAAATACCCATCTATTTAAACTTGTTAGATTTTGAGATTTTGGATTGCTATTCCTTGAGCACAAAATCCACTAATGAGGTGAGGAACCCAAACTGAGAACAATCTTAAAACACGTGAGTAAGTTTGACTCTGTTGGAACCTGAGTCCTGCTAGGGTAGCCTACCCAAAGTGGAGCTGGATTCTTCATCACTGGCTGGAGCATGCAGCCTCCCCAAACTGCGTCATGCCAGAAGCCATGACTCGATCTAATGCTTCTCATAAGACACATTTTGATAAGAAAGGAACTTAACTAAATCAGTTTAATAGGGAACAGCAGAAGACATTTCCTTGGTCTACCCAGACTCATCTCGTCTGGCCCCAGAACTAGTGTTCCCAGACCTCAAACATGGGTCATTATTGATAAGTTAGCGTACATAGGATGTGCCATTCAAAATACGGCCTAAAACTGTTCTTGAGTTTTGACATAAACCTGGAGAAAATGGTGAACAAGGGATCCAGGTACAAATGGAGAAGTTTAGGGATGAGAGATGCTTCTGTCTGGGAAAAGTGAAATTGTTTCTTCCCAATAACTCGTCATTTCTACGAGGCCAAGACGATGTGAAAACTGAGCGAATATGCAACTGGTTTGCTTTACAAACTTGTGAGTTTCTTTACCTTTCCTACCCTATCAATATGCGGGGCATAGTTAAGGAAGGGGTCACAAAAAATCACCCTGGATTGTTTTGCGGATCAATCCAAAGGTGAGCTTAGAGCAAGCAACCTTCAGGCAAAATACTTGGGGCTTTTCTCACAAGGGGGAACTTTTAAAAAAATTTAGATTCAGGGAGTACATGTGCAGGTTTGGGACAAGGGTGTCTTGCGTGCTGCTGATGTCTGGGGCACCACTGACCCCGTCACCCATGTGGTCAGCAAAATACCCAACAGGCAGTTTTTCAATTCTGGAGCCCTCCCTACCTCCCGCCTCTTATGGTCTCCAGTGTCTTTTGTTCCAAGGGGAGTTCTCATTTAGCTTACAGGCTTTCCTCCCAGGAGGAAGCGCCACCGTATCTCTGAGACGGAAGAGGTCAAAACACGTGAAACAGTGATGCTCCCTCTTCTGACGCCGTTGTGTCCTTCACTGCAGACTTCAGTTCCTGGCTCATGTTTCTGTGCGGAAATTTCATCATCATTATTACTAACTTGGAGAAGAGAGCCTCCAGAGAATTATGTCACTTCTGATCGTCTCGCAGTTTATAATTCTAAGGAATTTCTATCAGGAATTTCAGATGGAGTTTTATTCCTCCTGGAGGCCTCCTTGCCCGCCTTTTCTCCCACCCCCACTTTCAAGTTGTTTAATTGTTAAATTTGTAAGTTGTTAAATCTCCATTACAAAGTTAAAGGTTTGAAATTGTTAAATTATTAAATCTGTAAGTTGTTAAATCTCTAATTATGAAATTACAGGTTTAAAAACAGAAACTCGACGTTTCCCCACTATACGTCAGTCTTCACGTTGAAAACAAGCAGTCTTTACTTTCTACATGTTTCCAGTAGCTTTCTACAAGTTGGTAAAGAAAAAAAAAAGCCTTTGGAAATTTGAAATGAGCAAAGAATGTTAAGAAAAAGCAAGAACTCGGCCGGGTGCGGTGGCTCACGCCTGTAATCCCAGCACTTTGGGAGGCTGAGGCGGGTGGATCACGAGGTCAAGAGATCGAGACCATCCTGGTCAACATGGTGAAACCCCGTCTCTACTAAAAATACAAAAATTAGCTGGGCATGGTGGCACGTGCCTGTAGTCCCAGCTACTCCGGAGGCTGAGGCAGGAGAATTGCTTGAACCCAGGAAGCGGAGGTTGCGGTGAGCCGAGATCGCACCATTGCACTCCAGCCTGGGTAACAAGAGCGAAACTCCATCTCAAAAAAAAGAAAAAAAAGCAAGAACTCAGTAAGCAACCTGTGTACTGACTATTAAGGTACACTTTGTCCCTGGCGTGTACTACCAGAGGCATAAGTAATTCGGTATGGGATTCGTTTTTCCAGTTTATGGTCTTGTCCTACTTGTTTCATGAATTTAACAAACACAAAAGTACCTTTCTTTCTGAGGTAGAGTCTCTGTTGTCCAGGCTGGAGTGCAGTGGCGCAGTCTAGGCTTACTGCAACCTCCGCTTCCCGGGTGCAAGCGATTCTTCTGTCTCAGCCTCCCGAGTATCTAGGATTACAGATGCAGGCCATGACGCCTGGCTAATTTTTGTACTTTTAGTAGAGACAGGATTTCACCATGTTGGCCAGGCCAATCTCGAGCTCCTGATCTCAAGTGATCTGCCTGCCTCAGCCTCCTAAAGTGCTGGGATTACAGGCGTGAGCCACCGCGCCCAGCAGAAAAGTACCATGTTAATAGTAAGGGCTATCATAAGAGTAGGACTATTGAGTGCAGGGCATATGGGAACTCTGCAAAATCTTCTAAATTTTTCTGTAAATCTGAGACTGTTCGACAATTATACTCTTTTTATTTATTTATTTATTTTCTGACACAGAGTCTTGCTCTGTCCCCCAGGCTGGAGTGCAGTGGGGCAATTTCCGCTCACGGCAACCTCCGCCTCCCGGGTTCCCGCAACTCTCCTGCCTCAGCCTCCTGAATAGCTAGGATTACAGGCATGCGCCACCACTCCCGGCTATTGTTTAATTTTTTTAATTTTTATTTTTAGTAGAGACTGGGTTTCACCATGTTGGTCAGGCTGATCTCGAACTCCTGACCTCGTGATCCAACCGCCTCTGCCTCCCAAAGTGCTGGGATTACAGCCGTGAGCCACCGCCCCTGGCCTCAATTATACTCTATAAAATAAAGATAATTTTTTTTTTTATAAAGACAGGTGTTTAAAAAAACTTAGAGCAAAGATTTTGCCCTAGAAAGCAAATGTATTTCTAACAGGATTCTCATACTAATATATTCACCCCTTATCAGATAAATAATTTGCAAGTATTTTCTCCCATTCCATAGGTTGCCTTTTTTCTTTGTTGATTGTTTTCTTCATTGTTAAGAAGCTTTTTAGTTTCCTATAGTCTCATTTTCGCTTTTGTTGCCTGTACTTTTGGTGTCATACTCAAGAAATCATTCCTTAGACCAGTGTCAAGAATCTTTCCCCCTGTTTTCTTTAAGGACTTTTAGTTTTGGGGCTTAAGTTTAAGTTTTAAATTCGTTTTTAGTTGATTTTTATGCATTAACATCTTATCTCCTCACCTAGATCTAGGTTTCCTCTGCAGCATTCACAGAACTAGTGTTTATATTCTCTGGCACTACCGTGTGTGTGTGTGTGTGTGTGTGTGTGTGTGTGTTTTGGCAGCTTCATAGGCAGAGAAGGTTTTTTAAAACAGGAGAGGATCTGAAGACATACCAGAAGATTCAATCCTGGGACTTTGCTCCAGGTAGGCAGAAACTGACACAGGTTTTGAAAAAGATGATGGCTGTGGGAGGATCCAAGGGTCTAGAATGCCTTTCTCCTCTTGACGCAGCTTCAAGACAAGATTCCGTTGAGAAGTTTCAGAAACAGGAGTTAAACATAGTGAACTTTAACCCTATCGTGCCTTAAACCTTCACTTTTAGACAGTGGTGTATAACAAATCAGGAATATAAGGCAATTTGACGTAAGGGCAGGTAAGGGAGTGTAGCTCAGTGGTAGAGGGCATCCTTAGTAGGTAAGGGGGTGTAGCTCAGTGGTAGAGCGCATGCTTAGCATGCATGAGGCCCTGGGTTCGATCCCCAGCACCTCCATGAGAGGTTTACTTGTAAATCTTTGAACATTTCATTTTAGTCTCTTCTCATTTTTCTTTGTGCACACCCTAGCTTTTGTTTTTCCTCCTCACAGCAAAGGTAAACCATTTGGTACTCATTCATTTGTATTATGGGTCCTAACATTCCTTCGGCCTCCCAACCTGACTGCTTCAGCACAGCGTTAATCATTTACCAAAATAGAGAAGCTGCTTATTCAGGATCCCCTGACAGTGAAGCAACAGGCTTGCCGGCCACAGAATACTCGTTCTCCTTTGCTGCGTTTCTCATTACCATTAAGAAGCTGGGGGTCGGGGGCAGCTGAGGCAGGAGAATCACTTCAACCCAAGAGACGGAGGTTGCAGGGAGCCGAGATCACGCCACGGCACTCCAGCCTGGTGACAGAGCGAGACTCCGTCTCAAAACAAAATAAAACAATGAGGAACCGAGGAGACATTGGCAATGAGGGCACTTTCAGGGCCATCCAAATCTCACGTCTCCCTAAAAATCTGGCTTCAAGCTCTCCTTTGTCCCTTTTCTGCAGCCACCTGCCTCCTCCTATCGGTGATTATCGGTTCACTATGGAGCTGTAAGTTGTAGACAGGTGTGCCAGTGAACGTTCTCAGGGCAGTTCCTCAAGCTCAGGAACCACTGCATTCTAGTCTAAAACCCTTTAACTCTTTTTTTGAACAGTTTTGCTCTTGTTGCCCAGGCTGGAGTATAGTGGTGCAGTCTCGGCTCACTGTAACCCCCACCTCCCAGGTTCAATCAATTCTCCTGCCTCAGCCTCCTGAGAAGCTGTGTTTACAGGCACCCGCTACCAGGCTTGGCTATTTTTTTTTGTATTAGTAGAGATGAGGTTTCAACATGTTGACCAGGCTCGTCTCGAACTCCTGACCTCAGGTGATCCATCCACCTTGGCCTCCCAAAGTGCTGTGATTACAAGCGTGAGCCACTGCGCCTGGCCCTTTTAACTCTTTATTGGAGGTTGCTTCTTGTTGGCTATGTTATAAATGTCGCCCTGCCTCAAAGTGCCCATCTCAGTGACTTTCCAGCCACAACTGAGCCCCACTCAGTTAATTCTAGTGGGGGTGGGTACAGGAGACAAAAGTTGAGAAGGAGCCAAGAAGTCCCTACATAATTTATTCTCATATTCAAAAAGATACAGATTTGCACAGATAAGAAAAATATTAGAATGAAAGTTAAATGTAAAAGAGAAGACACGATGGTTTAGGATTACCTCCTAAAATTTATGTGGACATATTTGGACACCCCAAAATTTAACAGCAGGAGAAAAGTGTCTATTATTTGTGCCTCTGCGATGGTTGAGATTTTGGACTCTCCAGGAGCACGGGGTAAAAGTAAGGAGGTTGTAACAGAAGTTTAAGTCACTTCCAAGTCTTTGCTCAGCCTCTGAACTGCCTCCTACGTGTTGTTTTTGTAGGTCTCAGGAACGGAACTGCAGTGACCCTGAGACAAAGTCACTGCTGAGTTTCCTGATCATAGTGACCCACTGGGAAGTTTGCTAAAGCAGTGACTGACTGTGACAGCGTACGCTTAGGTTTTACTTTTTTCTTTTCTTTTTTTCTTTTTCTCAGAAACTGATGTTTATTTCCCGTCAACCTTATTTTCACGTTGCCTAAGAGCTGGTGAGAGGACAGCTTACGACCATTCTGTGGTTGCTCCTACCTATTCAGTGGCCTGAGCAGTGGGAGCTGCAGACCAGTCTTCCGTGGCAGGCTGAGCGCTCCAGTCTTCAATAGGGAACTGCTGGACAGGCACAGAGGGCACCTGCATGCCTTCGGACCAGTCGGCAACCTCAGGCTGAGTGGCAGTGAAGTCAGGATCTGGAGCAGTCCGTTCACCCTGAAATTCCTGCTTGGTCATAGCCTTTTTAGCAGCAGCGTGCTCTTCTTTTTCGATCTCTTCAGGATTTCTGTAGAAGTAGAGATCAGGCGTAACCTCCCATGGGTGTTCACGGGAAATGGTGCCACGCATGCGCACAATTTCCCGAGCCAGCATCCACCACATCAAACCCATCGAGTGAGCTCCCTTGTTGTTGCATGGAATGGCAAAGTCCACATAGCACAGAGGAGAATCAGTGTCGCACAGAGCGATGGGAGGTAGGTTAACATAAGATGCCTCCCGTGAGACGCTGGTGGTCAGCCCTGGGACAGTAAGCACAAGAAGCCGTGGCTCCTGGAAGGCTGCCTGGATCTGGTTGGTGAAGGTTCCGGGAGTGAAGTGGCCAGCAATTGGAGTGGCTCCCATGGAGCCGGAAACTTCAGCACCGCCCTCTGGATAGTATTTCTGGGGGATGTAACACTGACATCAGCGCAGTTTTCAGTGGCAACAATGGCAGGAGCTGTCAGCAGAAGCTTCTCCCAGGTCCTTTACAGATTGAGGATGTGAATGCCATCACTTTTACTTTTGTAGATGTACTGCTCCATTTGGAAGTAAAGATTGGTGCCACCTAAGTGGGTTCTTGCTGCAAGGAACTTAAGGACACTCTTCTTCATTTGCAGGATGTCAAGGGCTCCTGACATTGTGAAAGTTTCTCTTTAAGTTACAAGGGGAGCCAGGTGCGGTGGCTCACGCCTGTAATCCCAGCACTTTGGGAGGCTGAGGCTGGTGGATCTCCTGAGGTCGGGAGTTCGGGAGTAGCCTGATCAACATGGTAAAACCCTGTATCTTAAAAAATAATAATAAAAAAATAAGTTACAACGGGAATTCAGAATCACGCGGCATTGGACCCCTCTGTGGGTAGCGTGGAAAAGCACACGTAGGTTTTTCATTTGGGACTTGTTTTCTTCTTCCGTCTGGGTCTACATTTTCCCAGACAGCTTTCTGAGTTCTGCTCTTTTGTACCCTCCTCCTAGCATTTCTAAGTGAGTGGATAGCCAGAAATTGTGAAAATTCAGGGGCCCTAGTGCCTGAATTTTGAGGGAAATCTGTACCCAGAGGGAAATAAACACACTGGAACTCCAATCTGAAGGCAAGTGAGTTAACGTTGGCCAGACTTGTCCGTGGGTGAAGCTTTGAGGTCCTAGGGCTTAGCTATTCCTTTTTCCTGGAAAGGGGTGTCCAAAATGTGGATTCCCTCACGGATTACAATGGCCAGAGTTCTACTGCTTCATGGGGATGTTTTGTCTTTCATGGTTTTTGAAAGCTGCCTGAGAGATGTGTTGAGGGCTCCATGCCAAATACTGGGAGGTTATAAACAGCAAGAGGTAAAAGATGCCCTGAGAATTCATGCTTGGCAAAATGGGAGGTGATCCAAGCTGTTTCTCACTGATTTGGCGACTCTGTGGGCTAATCAGGAATCACAGAAGTAAGGGTCAAAGAGAAGAAGGTCTATCATTTTGCCTTTGCCTAGAAATAATTCAGTCAGCAGCATGACCGGAACATACCTGATGAGGATAGCTGTGGCAGGGGGCTCTGTGACTTAGCTGGTTAAAACCTCTGTCCTGGGTTTGGGTGTCAGAAAAAACTGAGCTTGTGATTCATCCCTGCTCCCTCTTCTCCTCCTTAAGGAACTGGGAGGAGCATGCTCTGAGTTTTTTCAGACAAAGGAAATTTGATGCTGTATTTGGAATTCCAACTTCACGTTTAACACATCCTTATCTAATACAAAAGGTAGCATGCAAAGGATTTGACAAAGAAAACTGGTATCGATTTTGATACATTACCAGCACTCGATTTGTATGGAAAAGAATGTGCAGAACAATGATATACCACAGTTTTTTACTGATTTCTTTAACAAGTGTTTCTTTTTAGAAATTCAAGCAACTTGATCTAGTCCTATTCTTCATGCACACACCTTTGGCCACGCCTGCCTTTGGGACCTTTGCTGTAGTGACGTGTGAAGTATTATTAATTCATTTAAAGATTCAAGAACAAAAATATCCCTGAAGGAAATGTAGAAGGTAAGGAATTTAAATCCGCTGTTTGGCAATGCGTCTGAGATTTTTACTTCAGCTGGATGTTTTAACTTGGGGAATAGTGGGGAGCTATTTGGTGTCTTCTGTCATATATTTTGTGTATGTTTCCTATGAAAGTCAATTTAATATGCAATGAAAATAAACTGCTGCCAAAACCTTTTTTTTTTTTTTTTTTGAGACGGAGTCTCACTCTGTCACCCAGGCTGGAGTGCAGTAGTACATATCTGCTCACGGAAACCTCTGCCGCGGAGGTTCAAGCGATTCCCCTGCCTCAGGCGCCCGAGTAGCTGGGACTCAGGCGCCCAATACCACGGCCAGCTAATTTTTGTATTTTTAGTAGAGACGAGGGTTCACCATATTGGCCAGGCTGGTCTTGAACTCCTGACCTCAGGTGATCCACCCACCTCGGCCTCCCAAAGTGCTGGGATTATAGGTGTAAGCCCCTGCACCTGGCTCGAAGCTGATTTTTAAAACCTGTTGGTAGATGGCTTGCTGTAAGCTGTAAGCTATTCCAACGATCGAGAGCTAGCGGTCTTCAGTCATCCAAATTATATTTTAAGCGTTCGCGAGGCAAAGCGCTGAGTGCCGCCTTACATTTAGACAACCTTCACCCACTCATTCACCTAGAAAAACTTGGGACCTAACGCCCAGCCGCTCGGTTGCTCACAGTTCACTTCTCAGCAGCAGAGGCGGCGACTGGAGGAGCCGGGAGGAGAGACGGTAAGGTAACCCTGGGAAGACTTTCTGCTCCTCAGCTTTAGAGGACCGAACGCTGATAAAACAGAGACGCAAAAAAATTTTCTCTGAGCTGCCTGTTTTTTCTTATTTCCATTCTTTTTCAGTCTCGCTCTTTAGCGATATCGCCAAACGGTCCGTAATGTGACTGCAGGGTTCGTGCTTCCTGCCGAGGAAGTCCTGATGGAAAATTTATCTATTTATGTTTTTTTTTTTTTTTACGCTGGCTACAAGTCGGTATCTATCTACATACGGTTAGAAATGATCATACCATAACCCATACACAGCTTTGACGTAAGTCTAGAAAGTTTAACATGAATCAGTATAATTTACCATAACCCATACACAGCTTTGACGTAAGTCTAGAAAGTTTAACATGAATCAATATAATTTAAAAGATATTTGCATCTGGAAAAAATATACAGAAAAACTTCTGGAGCGATCTGTGCCTCTGTTTCACTGTCTGCTTGTTCCATTGACGTTAGCAATATATTCTTCTCACATTAAGTTTTATAAAAAGTAACAGGTGACTGCCGGAATAAATAGTATAATATTAAAAACAACAAATCGGACACTCTCCTCTTTTTATAGGAGTAGGGAAACGTGACAAAATGTATCCAAAGAATGAGAAAGGAGAAGGAAGAAAAGTAACAACTGGAGGAGCCGGGGGTCGAACCCGGGGCCTCGTACATGCGAAGCACGCGCTCTACCACTGAGCTACACCCCCAGACTATAACGAACGTGATCCTTTTGGCTCATGTATAAAATATCACTTTGTTAGTTTCTTTTTCTGTTGGAGAAACATCGCTGGATTAAATTCCACTACTTTTGTGCAATCACCGAACTGGATACTCTTTGGCGGCTTGACTGAGACACTAAGATTATAGTCCAAATGACATCGTTTCTCATCCTCGGCCCTTCCCATTCCTCTTAGCCTCTTCCAAGCTCCATTCACAAGCAAACTGCGTGAAAGATACTTTCCTCCATCAGGAAAAAGCACAAACTTCCAACATCGAGGACTGTTCAATCGTGGAAAAGGATCCCTGATTTTAGTCCAGACCTTTAGTCCAGAGCTCTTCCAACTGAACTACGTTGCCACACTTACTTTCTCTTGCAATAGTGACTCAGATGAAGCGCTCCTCAGTCCAGAGGCAGCCTTCGCAGAGCTGAATTCACACTGATTTGTGGGACGCTCTGACAACATCCATTTCCAGCTGACTCTCATTCCTCGTTAACCCATCGCGAGCTCTGAGATTGTCCTCCGTTTTGGTTCCACACCTGCATCGTTAACCCTCCCTTGGGTACTACATTCACAAAGGATTTTTAAAAAGCTTCAAAACTTTATTAACTTTAATCATTTGACGTTTTTCCAGAGCAGAGGAACAGACGGCAACAGCAAACGCAGAACTGCGAAGCAAGGATGGGCGACTGAGCAAAGCTACCCCAACGGGAAAGCCTGCTGTATACGGAGATGTTGGAAAGAGGAAAGCGGCAGAGCCCTGGGAATGTTCACAGCGCCATCGATGAACGAAAAAAATGCCAGGAAGTCCTGGATCGCCCAGAGCTGATAGGATTGGATTGGCCGGTAGGGGAGGGGCACAGTTAATAGCTGTTCTGTCCCTGGGATGCTTTCGTCACCTCCATAATGAGTCCGGGGGGAAAAAAAAAAAGAGTGGTGTGTATCATACATAGACACAGTTCTTGGAACCTTGGACACCTGTTAGTGAATACAGAAACTCTGGATTGGGAGACCCCATCGAAGGAAGAGGGAGGAGAGAAAAAAAAAATCCTCTCCATCACTTGAATTTATCTGAAAGTGAAATGTTCTCCATTACAGGGAATGAACATTGTTTTGTCTTCAAAACTAAAACAGGTTGGTGGTGGGACTTTCCTTACTTTCTTCTTTTTTCAAGCTCCTTCACGACATACAAGAGCCTTTATTCAAATTCATTGTTCTATTCTACATGGGTGATAAAGGCTTATGAATAGTCTGTGTCTAAGGCATTCCATTTGTTATCCAAAGTGTTTTTCCTGGGATGGCTGGAAAAGCATCGTAATTTTCCTCACTGCTACTGTCTTTAGGATAACACCCAAATAATTACCACTGCTAGTGTCTTTAGGATTAGCTATTATGGCAAAAAAGAAATTGTCTATGATATTCTTTTTTTTTCTTCTTCTTTTTCTTCGTTTCTCTTCCTTCTCATAAGAAATATTGTAGAAAGAAAGAATAGGTGAAAAGTTGGTTAGTTTTAATGCATTTGTGATGTTGAATAAGCATTTTTTCCTTTCATTTCTTCTTTCTGCTATCACAGAAATCATACCTAATTTCCGTGTGAGAAAGTGGGAGGAAAAAAGGAACTGAAGGTATAAAGTAGGAGAAAGGATTCCATACTGTGTTACTGAAGGTATGTGTGATATAAAAGTACTTGGGGAAATTGAATAAACAAAACCACGGAAGTGCTGGGTGAACCCAGGACCTAATACATGCAAAGCATGTTCTCTACCACTGAGCTACGTGCCCAAACGATGAATCCGGATTTTTCAATTTTTGATGACGTTCAAATTATTGCATTTTATGCTTTTGTTGTCATATACACAAAATCTTTGCGTAATCTAGGGACACAAAAATGTTTTCTTCTGGAAGTTGTATACTTTTATGTTTTACACTTAGATCTATGATTCAATTTTAGTAGATGCTTTAGGCTTTATAGTATGCGTTTAAAGATCACACTGTGACTTCAAGTGATATTCTATTACCTCATGTGTAGATAAGGTAGGTAAGG
This sequence comes from Alouatta palliata, assembly GCA_004027835.1. Classification (NCBI taxonomy): domain Eukaryota; kingdom Metazoa; phylum Chordata; class Mammalia; order Primates; family Atelidae; genus Alouatta; species Alouatta palliata. The sequence goes on from PVKV010025078.1 coordinate 21,874, forward strand.
ACTTTACAACACTGTATTTTCATTTATTCTCTCTGGGAGTTTGTCTAATGTTGACAATATTTAACTTGTCTGTATGTTATAACTCCACAATGTATTATTATTATTTGTTTTCTAAACAATTGTTTTTAAACAGATTTAAATAATAGCAAAAAAAATTCTTATATTTGCTACATCATTACCATTCCCAGTGCTCTTCATTTCCTTGTGTAGACGCACATTTCCTCGTGTAGACGCGCATCTCCTCGGGTAGATTCATTTCTCCGGGGGGCTGTCGTTGAGACACATGGTAGAGATATCAGTCCCATGTGGAGAAATGTAATATGGGTGTGGGGGAGAGAAATATTAATCTAAAAGAACTTCTGAGTTTTCTAATTTACTCCAGAAAATTAAAAAGAAATCTTCAGTTGCATGAATGGGAAGTATTTTTCAAAGAGGCATATCTCCTGAATTTTTTCTATTTCTAGAAATATATAGACTTTTATATTCAGTGGAATTCCTTTACCAATTTCACTGTAGGGACTATTAAAATTTTACATAAAAATAAGAAAAGAATTTTCTGAAGATGAAAGGGAACTAAACTTCTAAGACTTTAGTTAGTATACTATTATTACAATCCTAATAATTTTTCCCTTCTCACCATTCCTATTCAACTAATAAGTTTTATAGCAAAAAAAATTTTTTTTTTCTTCTTTAGACATCTGATGTCCTGATGTTTCAGCAATTGTCTGCCCTTTTCAGGTTGGACTGGGAATGTACTAGGAACAGATGCGCTGTCATTCTGTCTGCAAGTCAGTAAGCTTTCTCTTAGCATAGCGATGAAATGAGATTCAGTTTAGTGATTTCAGAAATAGTGGGATTTATCTCAGTGGATTTTCTCCCGCCAATGTGTTGAAAATTAGAAATGCTGACACTGACATATCAAGATGTATCTCCAAGAGGGCTTGGCCATCACGAGAGTGTTGCTCAGTGGTAGAATGCATAATTAAAACGTGCGCTGTCTCAGCTTCATTTCCCGAAAACTTCACTGTTCTTTAGCTACCCACCCCTTCCTTTCTCACACACTTTACTCACGTACACGATCCAAAGAACTCCTTAGTGCTACTCCATTTGTGTGCCATGAACTTCTGCACTACCCAGGGCACAAGACTACGGCAAAGCCTGGATGGAAGAGGACAAAAGAAGGGATTTATAGCTCACTCAAAATCATCACCAGGAGATAAAAACCTGACCCCACATTCACGGAAATTAACCTTGGGTTTCAATTCTTCACATCTTTAAAGATTATCAAAGACAAAAAGAAGAGAAAAACAAAGAACACCACCAAATTTTATTTTATTTTTATATATATATTTTTTTAAGTTTCTTAGCTGTGTCTGGCTCAACCAACAGGATGTGGAAGAGCAGAAAGTATTTTTTTTTAATTCCTATGTCTTTTGTCTCCCTCTACCACCTATCCATCCTACGCTACCAGGAACTGGATTCAGCCATCATATGTCGGAGACAGTAAGTTCCAAGTGTTTTTTAATGAGTAAACACATTGTATAATAACAGTAATTAAGAAACCTGAAAGCTAATCAGTTAGAAACAATCGAAGTATTGAAAGAGAAATTCAATAATGTTTTGCACCAAGCTGAGATAGCTCAGTTAAGAAAGCACTGAACTCAAGATCCAGAGGTCCCTAGTTCAATTCTGGGTTTTGGCAACCTTTCCTTTCCAGAGACTCTACCAGAGATCTCCCTTTGCAGTCTTAAAATTTCATCTGAACTGCATCTCTTAATTTATGTTTAGTAATTGATAATTGGGGGAGCAACGTAGCATGGCACAAGAGCAAAGGAATTTCATGTCTGACTTCCTTTGCTTCTCCATATATTATAAATCAATTTCTATGCCCCATGAATTTTACTGTGTGAAATAAAGATGGACTATACAATTCATTTTGATACATACAATTTTATTTTATTTTAATTAGAGTGACATTAGATAGAAAATGAAAAATACCGTGACAGGCAGAAGAGAGTGACTGAAAGGAAAAAACTTCTTATTTGAGCACCTTTGATGGCAGTTGCCCCTGGTTTTTGAATAAGGGACACTGTCATCAATGTTAAATCGACATTCATAGTATGTTTATAGTATCTATAATCAGCATTCATAATTACAGATTATTAATTCATAATTGACATTTTACAAATTTGGAGAATTGAAGATACTCAAGCTCTTCACACACCTATAATTGAATTATAATCCCAAGAGCATTGGCCAGTACTGCATTAAAATCCACGCCTACAGTATATGTTCCCTCTCAAAACTTCAATTTGCTGTTCTTAACTATATATAAAATTGAAATACTTGAAACAACACTGCGCTGAAAATCCCAGTAGAAGACGTGGTTGTTATTTTAAAACAAAACAAAAAAGTGGGCAGTCTACTATAATTACCATCCTGCTTTTTGCTGTTTTTATGTAGTCCTATGTTGGGTGGATACACAGTTTCAGTGTGTTTCCAAAGCCATCAGATGCCACCTGTTATGTCCAAAATTAGGGGTGGAGGATCCCTGATGTAGAAAGGCATTGCAGAAAATTCACATTTCAAGAGAGTGGACAGAAACACTCACCCACTTTACCAGTCAAGGCCCCGCTGGGATTTGAACCCAGGATCTCCTGTTTACTAGACAGGCGCTTTAACCAACTAAGCCACGGAGGCCCTAAGAATTGTACTGGGTTTCCTTCTATCAGAGCATAATTTGGTATTTCTGCTAGAGTTCAGATTTTCCTTATAATTAAAAAAAAAGAAAAAAAAAGTTTATTTCTTGGATTTTTATTTGGCCTTTGATTCCACTCACAGCCACTCAGACGGTGACTAACAGCTTTGACGGAAGCACTAACGTGCCGGTCTTTGTCTCCTGCTCCTCATAACCTCTCTGTATTTGGCTTGGAGCTTCGATGCGGCCTCATGGGAACTCAGGCCGAGGCAAAAATTCAAGCAAGATCAAAGGAGAAGGGACTGTGAGTAGATATTTTTATTTCAGGCTCATTTTAGGCTTTCTAAGGCATTTGACTTAATGTTTAGCTTGCGCTTCTGTGACAGAAGGGGAGCGCCACAAGTTCTTTCACTTTAAAAGTCAACCCCTGAAAGTGAGCTCCAGCGGTTCCTACGATTCTCACAAGTCTGAAAAGCAAGGAGAATGAGTGAAGAAGGAGCTAACCCCTCAGCGACTTTTTCCAGGGAACATGACAGCTCTTGATCTAGACCCGCAAAGAGATGGAACACAAGGAAGAAAGGAGGGAGGAAAGCAGCGTTCTGGGGGAGAACGCAAAGGAGATTCGCAGTTTGGGGCAACAGCTCTGTTGGTGGGATATATATGTGTGACCACCTGTGTGATGGATCCATGCAGCTCGGTAGAGAAGCATTAAACTGCTGATGTAAGGAGTGAAATTTGGAGTCTCTGTCAGCAGTTTTAACTCGTAGAGGGAAACTGAAATCCTGCCGGCCCTTCAGGTTCTTTTGGATGTTTGCCGTGGGACCCTCTACCCTAGATTGGTAAATTATTGCCTGAGAGCTAAGAATTAATGTTTACATTGAAAATAATAATATAGAGAGATATATGGAATGCTTCACGAATGTGTGTGTCATAGTTGCGGAGCGACCAGGGACATTTCTATATCGTTCCGAATTTCTATATCGTCCCAATGACCATCCTGGTCAACATGGTGAAACCCCGTCTCTACTAAAAAATACAAAAATTAGCTGGGCATGGTGGCACGTGCCTGTAGTCCCAGCTACTCGGGAGGCTGAGGCAGGAGAATTGCTTGAACCCGGGAGGCGGAGGTTGCGGTGAGCCGAGATCGCGCCATTGCACTCCAGCCTGGGTAACAAGAGCGAAACTCCGTCTCAAAAAAAAAAAAAAAAAAGACTGAAGAAACCAAGAATAGTATTTCTTGCATGTGACATTTATAAGAAATGCAAATTTCAGTGTCCGTATGTGAAGTGTTACTTTAACACGGCCGCCTCGTGAACGCGTCGTTTCCTGGCTCTGCTGCTGCGCGCGCTACACGCCGCGGGGGCGCAGTGACTGCTCACTGTGTCTGTGTCTCGCGCGTCTCTGACCGTAACGTTGTATTCTTTATTATCAGTGCATTCATATAATCTCAGAACAACAAAAGTGGACTTCAACTGTCCACTCTAATTGTTGAATTATGACCCTATGAATTGTAAGTTCATTTCACAAGGAAGCGACAAGTGTTCACATGATACGTATAAAACAACCACACCCTTCACCCCGGTACTCATCACAGCTGAGAGCAATTGGCCCTTGGCTAACGGATTTATGCTCTAAAGCTGGGAATCGAACCGCAAAACTGCTGATTTACTGATTCAACGCTCTCCCACTCAGCCATTCCACCTGACAAATGTCACTGCGTTCTTCCATTTCTCTTTGAATACTTCAATTGTTTTCAACATTCATAGTTTCAGGTTTTTTAAATGTTGCTAATTGTCCCATGTATTTACCGATCCAGAAAGACTTGGAGTCTGTCGTCTTCCACATATGTTGGTTATTCAAATGCCAGTTCCTGGCAGTATGGGATGAATAGACGCAAGGGGAGACAGAAGAGAAACGGTAGAGAGTTCGTGGAAAGCATTTCTGCTCCTTCGCCTTGTCAACTAAGCCAGAAACAGCTCAGAAGATTAAAAAAGAAAAATTCATGGAGTTTTTAAATTTTTCTCTTTTCACTTTCATCTTTCACAGTCTCCTAAGATGCTGAGAAATGGAACCCAATGACACTATAACTTTACTAAAAGAACACAAGGTGTGAATATTACGACAAAGCAATCACAAAATTCCCAACTGACAGAAAAATTAGAAAATTAAAAATGGCATTTCTCATTGACAGCAAAATTTCTTCACAAAACTTTTTTAAAAATAAAGATGAGTCTGCAACCAAGTAAGTTTCTGATTGACTCTGTTAGACAGGCAAGTAAACCATTTACCATGGTGAGGTAAACAGTGTTTCTTTTTAGTAACCAAAGAGATGTGTCCAGAGAAAATGAACTTATTTAAGACTGTTACTGTTTCAAGAGAACAGGTGATGGGAGACTTTAGGTCATTGGGAACAGCATCAATAGTTAATTAACAACACAAAGCAAATGATTTACTCTTGATGAGTGCACAGATGTTACCAATATTGCTCAGTTGTTCATTTAAGAAATCAACGTCAGTTTCACGTGATTAAGGGAGTAACCTGCATCAGCAGCCTACGTGTGACAACTACAGGTAAGAACTTTTTTCTAAGAATATTTCTTAGAAGTACGGTATTTTCTAAGAAGTTGAAAAAACAATAGTTCTTTACAACCTGAAGTGAAATCTACTAAGATGTGGTACAACTAGTGATGGTAAAATTATGAGAAGGGCAGAAAGAGGCTTAGTTGAGCAAGTTTAAAAACTTGTGATAAATCTAAGCTTATTGTTATTTACTGTATTATTCATCAACAGATAATTTTCGGGAAATATTTGATGTTGTCATGTGTTATTGAAAAGTGATGTCAACAGTGGACTTAACTTGGTCTGCTGGACCAGCCATTGTCACTTTTACAAGTTTTGGACAGAAATTAGGAGCTGAAGGTCCTCACAAGAAGGATTACACAGCAGTTTAAGGACTTAGCACTGATAAATTGTGTTTTTTTTTAAACTTGGGGCTGAGATGGAATTTTTTTTTTGAAGTGGAAGAACTGCCCTCAGTTACTGTAATCAAACACTGAATGGCTTTGGAAGTTAGGTTTTGTTTCAGATTGGATAGTGCTTTTCAACAAATTCAGCCAAAATTACAAGGCAAAACGATGTTTATGTATAAAACTTGTATTGCCGTGAAGTCATTTTGATGACAGTGAACACTGCTAGAATCATGGTGATATCAAGCTGCCCTGTGCACTGCCTGTGCTATCCAAAGTTAAAAGAAGCAAATCTCCAATCCCACAGAAATTTTCAGCAGCTATATTTTCTGAACTCAAACTACAGTACCGGCAGTGTGTTAAAAGCTTAATGCAAGTGCAAAAGCAATTTTCATATTTCAAAATCCACTTAACATGCAATTGAGGAGCTTCAAACTAAGCCTCACTTTGAAGTGACTAATTTGCAATGCAATGACATGCTGAAAGCAAACATAAAGAGATGAACCTACTAGAATCCATAAATGTCTTTCATGCAATGAATATGCTCCAAATCATATACACAATATTAATCTATGAAGATTAATATTAGCCATTTGGCATCTCCCATCTTTATGAAAAGATATTTTCAAAGATGAAATAAATAAAATTGCACTACAGATCATTAACAGGTGAGCATTTTTTTTTTTTTTTTTTAAAGGCGGGGTTTCACCATGTTGGTCAGGCTGATCTTGAACTCCCGACCTCAGGTGATCCGCCCGCCTTGGCCTCCAAAGTGCTTGGATTACAGGCGTGAGCCACCACGCCCAGCCAACAGGTGAGCATTAGCAAATGATTTTGATGATAGGGAACACTAACTTTGAGCCCCCGTCTGTAATAATAATTATTATAACGATGACTTAATTCTTCTCATTATTAATTATACTCAATTAGTATTGTGTTTTGAATTTCATCAATAAATATGAGTGGATTTTTTTTCTCCCTTGTTATATAAATACCTACATAATATCCTAATATTCTTGATTTGGCCATTTGACTTGCAAATCCTAAAATATTTACTACTGGGCCATTTTCAGAAAAAGGTCTCTCTCAGGCTTATTTTATAAGGGCACTAATCCCATTCGTGAAGACGCCACCTTTATCACCTACTCACCTGACAAAGGCCCTAAATCCTAATCTAATGACATTGGTGATTAGGTTTCAACATACACAGTTTTGGTAATGGGAGCAGTCACAAACATTCAGATTACAGTAGGAGTATATTTAAAACTCTGGGAAACAATTTTGCACAAGCTTACTGTGACGAAGAGTCCCTAAGTTGATCTCCAGTAATTTCTGTCTTCTAGTGTTCACGCACTTGTGTAGTACTCTCCCCTTGAGTGTGAATGGGACTTGTGACTTCTTTTTTTTTTTGGCCTGGCCTGGAGTGTAGTGGTGCGATCTCTGCTCACTGCAACCTCTGCCTCCCAGGTTCAAGCAATTTTCCTGCCTCAGCTTTCTGAGTACCTGGGATTACAGGCGCATGCCACTACACCCAGCTAATTTTTTGTATTTTTAGTAGAGATGGGATTTTACCACATTGACCAGGCTTGTCTCTAACTCCTGACCTCGTGATTCACCCGCCTCAGCCTTCCAAAGTGCTGGGATTACAGGCATGAGTTACTGCACCCAGCTGTGACTTATTCTAACAAGTAGAATATGGCAAAGGTAAAGGGATGCCACTCCCATAATTATGTAAATATGTATATAAAACATACAATGTATTGTTTAAATTATTTAATAATATATTTGTATACATATTATAATCTATAATAATAACCCATAATAATATATAAACCATTTTATGTATAAATTTATAAGCAATTTTAAATATATGTACACACACAAATATATATTCAAAACAGAGCACAAATTCCCTGCCTAAGTCATCGATGGTTATGACAGCACTTGGGGTGGAGAAGATCCAGGGACCAAATCTGCAGGGAAGAAGGAAATGGCAATGGGAGATGATGGGTACAGAAGAGAGAGAGCCAGAGGCTGGTATATTTGACAGGCTTGAGTCTCAGGGTAATGATAACAGCATTCGCTCCAAAAGCACCTGTAAGCAGCAACTGACGTCTCTGCTGGACGAGGGAGATATCTTCACTACAATCCATTCATGCTGTAGATTTCAGGAACATGATCCTATAACATGTGCTTGGCTGAATGACCAGGCATTAGCTGTGGATGGTCTTTCTGGGAAGGTGGAGGGAGTGTTTTCTGTGGAAAAGTGACTTCAATGCTACATAATGCTGCGTCACACAGAATGGCTTGGTGGGGCGGTTTTTGCATGGAAAAGACAATTCCCACTTGCTTTGGATGAGTGTGTCTCCTAGAGCGTGTGTAACTTAGCAAGCTTCACAGAACAACTGGTGATTTTTCTGTGACTCAAAGTTGCCCAAATGTGAGGGGTAGGAGAGATGCAAGTTTCCTAAACTCCTTTATTCAAACCTTTACAGTGGCCTCTCACTTTATGTGACCCCTTGGTTTCTTTTTTTTTTTTTTTTTTTTTTTGGAGACGGAGTTTCGCTCTTGTTACCCAGGCTGGAGTGCAATGGCGTGATCTCGGCTCACCGCAACCTCCGCCTCCTGGGTTCAAGCAATTCTCCTGCCTCAGCCTCCCGAGTAGCTGGGACTACAGGCACGTGCCACCATGCCCAGCTAATTTTTGTATTTTTAGTAGAGACGGGGTTTCACC
>PVKV010025079.1:0-30280 GCA_004027835.1 Alouatta palliata
AAAAAAAAAAAAAAAAAAAAAAAAAAAAAAAGGGAAAGAAGGACTGTTTTGAGCTGAGGCAACCCCAAGGACTGGTGACATTCCCCAGGTCTCCCCTGCCAGGCTCCCTGTGTCATACCCCAAGAGAAGCTGGGACTCAGCTGTGAAACAGGATGCTACACAGCTGAACACAGTTGACTTGAGCCAGCCTAAGTGGGTTTCTGCTCCTTGCAACAAGAGGCCTGAATAGGAACCCCAGCTCAGAAAGAAGGTCCCATGGGAACTGATTTTCCCACGCTTTTGCCGGTGACCAAGACCCTACCACTCTGCCTATGTCTCCCAAGCAGAGGGGACAGGACCAGAGGTGTAACTGCTATATTTGACACCCCGGGCAGATCTTTTTTTAACTCGCCTCTCTTCCATGCAACAAAATTGTTTTCTGTAAAAAGCACGAAATGAGTAACAATCGCATAGGTGCGTCGGCTATGCCCGTGGTATTTCTTCAGAATTTTCACTGGTGACACCTGGGTTTGGAGGCATTACATATTTTTAAATACATCCAGATGTTGTTTCTGTTGCTTCCTCTTTGGTTCTTTTTGCTGTTTGTTGTTGAGCTTCACTAAATTCATGTCATTTCATGTTGGTACGGGTACTCCACTTCAAGTTTCCTGAGAAATTCAGAAGAATCTCGAACAAGTTGCTGGTTTTACAATACTACAAGACACTGCAAGTTACTCCATGTTCTTACAGGACTACAAGGCGCAATTATTTACTTAATGGTGTTTAAATATACCTATCAGTTTGAACTTTGATCCTTTGGTGACATTCTAATATAATAATTTATGTAAATAATTATTCGGTGACCAGTGAGAGGATTTTAATAAATGCAAAATGTTAGCAAATGGTACAACATTGATAAATCCATGGTCTGGATTTTATTCTGTCATTTTAAAATAATTGGAAACTAAGTTTTCATTTTAAAAACGTTATTGAAATTCTGTAAAATATTTCAAGCATCAATTAAAATGTACACTTACTAAACACACATATGATGCCTCACAGTTCACCTTCTGTTTCAGTGTTTTGAATTTTAAACAAAAATAAACTCCACTGGCCACCTGAATGATCAATCAGGCAACTCAAGTTACTTTGGTTCATCTTCATAATTGCTGTGCTATCAGTGTTCATTTTGAATCTACTTTTTAAATGCAAGAATATTTAATCCCAGATACCAGACACAAATTATACCTGAAAAGGACGTGATGTTCGGTTTTGCTTCCCACATAAAGGGTCCAATTCTGTACCCTGACAGTTATTCTAGAAATGAATGCCTATGAGGGAGTCTGTTTTGGGAGCCAATTCTGCAATTAGGAGTTCCCCCAAAGTAACTTCCATCTGCAATAAAGTGTTTATTAAAGGATAAGTATTAAAATTGTCCTAAGACCAGGAACGGTAGCTTACACCTGTCTTTCCAGCAGGTGAGGAGGCAGAGGGACAAGAATTGCTTGAGTCCAGGAGTTTGAGACTAGCCTGGGCGGCATGGAGAAACCCTGTCTCTATAAGAAAAATACAAAAATTAGCCAGCTATGGTGGCACGCACCTGCAGTCCCAGCTACTTGGTAGACTAAGGTGAGAGGATTGCTTAAGCCTGGGAGGGCGAGGCTGCAGTGAGCCGTGACGGCGCCACAGCACTCCAGCTTGGGTAACAGAGTAAGACTCTGTCTCAAAACAACAAAAACAAAAATTGTCCTAATGTGAAGCTTATGTACTAATCATCGTCATCAGCAATATCATCAGCACTATGAAATTTCACAGCACCTTAGCAAGTGTTTACACATTCAGCCAAGGAAAGATTTTTCCTGGGGGAGGATTTTGCCACTGTCACCAGCTTGAAATTCTTCATCATTTTGGAACACAGGGCCACAGATTTTCATTTCTGCACTCAGCTCTGCTCTGAGCCCGGGGCAACAGAGGTTCTTGAAGAGAGAGGGTAGATGGAAGAACAGAAGGCGTCTGCACTCTGTGGAGTGTTCTGCAATCGTAGAGGGTGATTACTCCTGTCCCTACCTCCCTGCCCAGCTTCCCACCAGCCAGAACCCTGGCAAGACAGGGAGGCCCCTGGCAGTCTCTTCACTCTCGTCCTTGCTAATTCCTGTTCCCTCCTCTCCCCTTATGCCAAATACAACTAGAGGTCACCTCACAGCCAGGCGCCCCTCCCAAAGACAGCAGCTTCCTTTACACACCTTGCAACAACCAACCCTCACCCCATCCGTAAAAGGGTCTTTGGCCAGAGGTCTGGTTGAGCACATTGAGGGCACTCACTCTAAGCCACCCACATTGCCTGAGCTGTTTTTCTTTTTTTCAAATGAAGCTTGTTCTTTTCTGGGTCTCTCCAAGGTGGAGTGTGGGAGAGCAGTGTTTTCCGTAGCCTCTGCCTCGCGCCAGGCACCACGCTGGCGCTCTCAAACTCCTCAGTTCGCCTCACCCACACGCGCCCAGTGAGGTAGGCCTATTCCATCTTGCGAATGAAGACACAATTACGCAGGGATGGATAAAGCACCACCCAAGGTCTCACAGTAGGAAGGAACAGAGATGGAAATAAAAGGCAAGACTGTGTGAGTCCAGCAAATATGTCACATCCATGCCACCTCTGGGGTCTGCTCCAGCCTCTCAACAACGACTGTCACCCCTCAAAGGGCAGGTGACGGTGGCAAGACGGCCCAGCCAGCACCAGGCTTCCCCATTGCAGCCCCATTGCTATGCAGAGGACACAAACTCCAGACCTTCACTCCTCCTGGCAGACCCTGAACAGCCGGAGTCTTCTGGCTTCACTGATACTTCCAGCTGCCTGGGCTGCGGTCCGGACAGTCGCCACAGCAACCACAGGTAGGTCTCTGCAGCTGCAGCTGAATGAGCCAGCAAATATTTATCAAGCACTGTGCTAGGAATGGTGGAAGATGGAGTGGCTTTACTCAATGGCCCGTTTTTAGAACACTTTTAGTAATAAATACCCTAACAGCAAAGAAGAGGGGAGAACATAGTTTCAAATCCTGTTTCTTTATTTCTTTCCCATCCTGAAAGCCATGAGGTAGACAAAATAATATTGCTTTACAAGCACTGACTTTGGAGCCAGAGGCTTTTGGGCTTGAATTCTGGCACTGCTGCCACGAGCTATGTGACATTGTGCAAGCCACCCTCCTCTCAGAGCCTTAGTTTCCCCTTTACAACACGAGAATGCTTACCCCTGCCCACCTCAGAGGGTTCTTTAAAAATGAAATGAGCTAATGTATAACAAAGAGCTTTGTTGACTGTGCAAATGTTAGGTTGTTCTTTCAATAAACATTTATTAAGCGTTTACTCTGAGCCAAACCCTGAGTTAGGCATTAGCGCTTCTGAAATGTAAACGACCTGGGTGCATTGGGATTCACCCTTTTTATTTTTTTTCAGTGAAATTCACGCAACACAAAATTAACCATTTTAAAGTGAACGATTCTGTGGCATTTAGTCCATTCGTGATATTGCACAACCAACACCCCACACACGTTCTAGAACATTTTTTTCCTCATCCCGAAAGAAAAGCCCATACCCCACTGAACATCAGCCTCTTTTGAAGGCATCTTTTCTCTCGCTCTGCTGTGTCCTTCTCGGGAGTTGAGTGCACTGGCTTGATAATATCCTAATGTCCCTCTCATCACCTATGACTCCCAGCCAATTCCCACATCCAACCTCAAGCTTCACAAGTTGAAACCCAGGTTTCTCTGCCAGCGCCAGGGGAAACAGAGCCCCTAGCATGCCATTTTTAATTACACCAGGGCTGGATGAGCAGGTAATCTCTGTGCATTTCAGTAAATTACCTCTCATAAAGGGGCCATCATGTTTGCTCATGTGCCCGTCTTTCCTGGAACCGGCTCCCTGTCTGCCAACACTGTATCTTCCCAGCAGCCCGCGCGCCCTGATGATTGTCCTTTTTGTCAAGCAGGACAGTCGGGTGCAGGGGGAGGGGGCAGCGTTTGGGCAAATATTGGACTTGGCCACACTTGCTGTTCGTATCAGGAACCCAATTGGTGTTATTGATTGACAGATTCGGGGACCAACTGTTTAGAAAGCTGAGCCCCCTCGGATTGGGCTAGGTGTTTCGGCAAACAGCCCTAATGCTGGGCAAACAGGGCTGTTGGAAGAAGTGCCTGGCGTGTTAGCAGAGTAAACCAAGAACTGAGCAAACAGCTTAAAAGAATGTGGCCACCTCCATGTAACCTCAACCGAGGTATTGATCCCACCGGAGGAAGGAGAGGGGCCGAGTGGGGAACAGAGAGATACAAACCCCGGCAGAATGTAAATGTTATCTTTAAGCTGCGGCTCTCAGGGCCCCTAATGGGCATCTGTTTGGAATTTGTCTTCTTGCAAATCTTTAAATCCAGGTCAGGGCCAGGCACAGAATTTAATAACAACTTTTCAGAGAGATCAGGGCTTGGGACTGATTTTATTCCCCAATAAGCCCAACTGGGACTCTTCTGTTCTTCTTAAAGGCAGCTGCCTTGCGTGGAAACTTGCTGGGTGCAAGTCCCAAGCTAGGAAGAGATAAATCTTCTGAATGCTCGTCATAAGGCTACAGGAGAGAGAAGAAAATCCAGAAATAAAGGAGCTTTCTCTGACCCCTGAGCTGTCCATGCATGAGAGCCGGTGGAGGGGAAAGAATCCTGGAATCAGAGCCAAGAAACCTGGGTCCTGCTGCAGCTGCTGGCTCCGACTGGCTGCCCTTTCTGTCTTTACCTCCCTGACCCTGGATGCAGTCTCTGCTGGGCATATTCAGGGTCAGGCAAGACAAGCCCATTCCAAGGTGGGAGCACACTCTGCAGACAGAAAACATTGCCCCAGTGGAAGGAGTTGGGATATTTGCTAAGAAGCCCTGGGGGATGCCCCTCCTGAGCCTGAGACCTTCTGACATCATCAAGTTGCAATGGAATGGACCATGGCTGTGTTTATCTATTTTTCTGGGTAGGTGACTGTTGGAATTTGGATGTCTTTTCCCTAAAGCTAGATAGGTGAAGGGAATACGTGTTGTTTGCAAATTCCTTGAAAAGTCAAAAAACCATGATGGCTTGTTTGCTGTTATTTTTGAGACAGGGTCTCGCTCTGTCGCCCAGTCTGACAGAATCTTGCTCTATCATCCAGGCTGGAGTGCAGTGGCACGATGATAACTCACTACAGCTTCAAACTCCTGGGTTCAAGCAATCTTCTTGCCTCAGTCTCTAGTAGCTGGGACTACAGGTGCACACTACCACATTGGACTTTTTTTTTTTTTTTTTTTTTTTTTTTTTTAAGAAATTGGGTCTCGCCATATTGTCCAGACTGATCTCAAATTCCTGGCCTCAAGTGATCCACTCACCTCAGCCTTCCATAAATGCTGGGATTACAGGTGTGAGCCACCATGCCCAGTGGCTTGCCTTTAAATATTTTGGTAAAATAATAGCATAAAAAAAATACTTGCCCTCTATGTCCCAAATGAGGCAAGAGGACTGTGATTGGATGTCATCCCTGGTGCACAATTTCTCACCAAAAAAAAAAACAAACAAAAAAAAACCCACAGCACTCCTGTCTTCAACTAGAGGCCATAGCGGTGTGGGTAATCCCAGGATATTACTTGGCACTGCACTTTACAAGAGAACAGAGGGAATTTAAAACCTTTCGGCCATCTCTGCCTCTCAGTATCTGGTCATGATGATAAGAAGAATCAGAGAAGGCTGCAACTCAGAGAAGGAGGCATCTATTTTGATGGATCTTTAAACAGGGGCTTAACAGGGAACAGCTGCAGCTTAAAGATTACATTTATGGAAGGAAGGAAGGTTACAGGCAAAGTGGTCAAGAGCTGGGCCTTCAGAGTTCAGTGCCTGGGGTAGAATCCCAGCTCTGCCACTGGTGCTGTGAGGCCTTAGGCAAGTTACCTAACCTCTCTGAACTTCAACAACACTTCTCCCTGTGAAATGGAAACAATACCCCTGGAGGGACTGTGTTAATAAAGTTGGTCCCTCAGTGCAGAGCCTCACCCATGACAAGCCCTCAGTAAGTAACAGGGGCTTTTATGGTTATTTCTGTGATGTGGGCAAGACAGACCCGAGTGAGAACGAGCTGTCATTGCCAATATACGACTGCAGAGGATGCCTGGCTTCCAGTGAGGAAACCCACCAGCTCTCCCTAGAAAATCTACCTTCAGAGCCTTGGGTCAGCCCCAAGATTTTACCATGCAAGTGGAGGCGAGCACTTGATTTCCAGTGTGTGGCCTGTGAGAGCCGCTCAGATGGGCTTCCTCCTAAGAGGGACCTCTCCAAGGCTTCCTCCTCCTGCCTCTACCAGCAGCTCTGCCCTCAGTTACAAGAGAAGGCTCTAAGTTCTCCAGCATAGAGATGGGCTGGTCTACTACCTTCTGCTTATAGGTAGGGCAGTGGACACACAGAGAAAGCAAAGGACTTACCAAGTCACAGAGGAGGTCAGTGGCTGCACAGGTTTTTTTTTGTGACACTAAGAAAATGGACTGATAAGGCTGGGTCTTTGAAGGCAAATCCACTGACAGGTTATCAGGGAGAAGTTTAAGCTTCCCTTAAAAGTGGAGCGGATGAGCTGGGCGCGATGGCTCACACCTGTAATCCCAGCACTTTGGGATGCTGAGGCGGGCGGATCACCTGCAGTTGGGAGTTCAAGATCAGCCTGACCAACATGGAGAAACCCCATCGCTACTAAAAATACAAATTAGCTGAGCATGGTGGCATATGCTTGTAATCCCAGCTACTCGGGAGGCTGAGTCAGGAGAATCGCTTGAACTCAGGAGGCAGAGGTTGCGGTGAGCCAAGATCATGCCATTGCACTCCAGCCTGGGCAACGAGAGTGAAACTCTGTCTCAAAAAAAAAAAAAAAAAAAAAAAGTGGAGTGGATGGGGGCCCAATTTACCTTCAGCAAATGGTCATGAATTGGGGTTTCTCTACAGCAATTAGAAACGAATAAGTAAATTGTACCTGTGTTGGCATGCTTCCCCTCAACCTACTGATATACCTACCCTCACTGGAAACATCTGTCTCCACTCAAGTTGTTCCAGAACCCTTTGCTTTGGGAACAAGGGCACACAAACACTGAGGTAATTTATGACGTTAATTTATGATGCGTTAAGTAGAGATAACTATATTTCACCAATCTGTACGGCCTAACATCTGGTTGAGTAAGGAAAATGGGCCTGCAAGATGTGGTATTGATGATCCCCCCATAAGGAGAAGTCTTAGCCAAGGTAGGGTGCATTTGGTGAGTGTGGAGCCATGAGCAACCTGCTTCTGGGCCTAGGGCATGCCCACCCCTGCCCCGTGTGGTCCCACAGAGCTCCCGCAGAGACCACAAGGCTCCCAGACCCGATCAGAGCCAGTTTCCCCACCTCCTGCTCTCCTCTTGGCTCCACGGGACAGCGCATGTAGACTATGAACCAAGAAAAACTTAGAAGCAAAAAGGGAAAAACTTGTTAAAACCACTGCTGTTTTCTTTTTTTCTTTTTTTTCTTTTTTTGAGATGGAGTCTTTCTCTGTCACCCAGGCTGGAGTGCAGTGACGCGATCTCGGCTCACTGCAACCTCTGCCTCCCCAGTTCAAGCAATTCTCCTGCCTCAGCCTCCCGAGTAGCTGGGATTACAGGTGTGTGCCACCATGCCCGGGTAATTTTTTGTGTTTTTAGTAGAGGCAGGGTTTCACTATGTTGGCCAAGCTGGTCTGGGACTCCTGACCTCATGATCCACCCGCCTTGACCTCCCAAAGTGCTGGCATTACAGGCGTGAGCCACCACACCTGGCCAAACCACTGCTGTTTTCAAGGTCAAGGCATCCTTCCTTGACCTGCCCTGAGGCAAGAAGGTCACATGCACACCACACCACTTTCTCCAGTTAGCCTAGGGTTACAGACTCACTTTGGTTAGACAAAGACCTCTTTACAGAAGAAAAGATGCTGGGCCACTCTACAGACCTGGAGGAGTTTGGGGTAAGAGTGGGTGCCCCAGACACTGGACCAACCGTCCCACAAGTGTAAGGCTTGGGAACTGGAAGCCCAGAGAGCATGCACCTGGTTAGAGGGATCAGGGAGCCTCGCCTCTGGAGTGGATTAACATGCAGGTAGAGACAGCTCAGAGTGGGTCTCTAATCCCATCTAATCCACCCTCCTCCCGAGGATCCCAGAAATCCCTTACCAAGCACTTTCTTTGCCTCACCTGCAGCAACCACCTCCTTCCCTTTCCCTTGGAAAGCCCAAGTTACCAGGCAGCGAAAGAACTGGCCCCTGATTCTGCTGCTGTAACACCTCCCATGCCACATGGCTGCTTCTGAATATGCAGGCCCTTGAAACAGGAAAAGCAGTACCCATTTTCTCACTCCATAGCTCCACTCACAATTACCCACTGTTTACAGGAAGGAAAATGAGACTGAGTCCCCTGATAGGGGGGGTTAATTATTACAAGTCAGGAAAACAGAGAGTTATAGTATGCTGACCCCCTCTACCTGGATACACAGTAACTAGTGCTGTTTTTGAAAACACCCAGGTTAGAGCCAGGTTACACTTGACAAGCGTCAGCTAATTACAACAATAATATGAGCTACACAACAGCTTCAGCATGGCTGATGAATCATTGAAAAGGCTGAGTGACTCTTAGAATGCCCAATTAATGATTCACCCTGTAAAAATGCATCTCCACACTGGTGCCCAGATCTGGCTCATTATGTTAAAATCTCTTACGCCACTGGGCCTTCCATACAGACTCCAAATATCTTCAGAACTTTGAACGTTGAAATAAGTAAACACAAATATGCAACAACCAGGACTGGCTTCATGGGCACGCAACCTATGCAGCTAGTTATTCAGGGCCTGAGCTCTGAAGGACACCACCCCCCACTTGGTTTAATGCTCTTTTGAAATTCTGAATAATTCTGGAACCGGAAGCCCCAGCATCTCCATTTTGCATAGAGAACAGAAAATGCCGTTTCCAGTCTTGGGCTAAACTCTTAAAGAAGAAAGCAACAGAAAGTGAGACACAGGAATCTATACATCCAGCCACTCTTGCCCTCATGTGAAGCAAAATGCCCCATTCTTTTAAAATTCTGAACAAGAGAAAGGTGCAGAATTTTTTTTTTCTGGAGGAAGTGTTTTATTACATTAGAAATCCCTCATGAATAGGTCTGGCCCTGTGGCCCTGTCCTCTAAGCTAACTCCTCTCCTCCCTGACCACCCTCTGCAGAAAAACTCCTTTCTGACCTGAGGCTGAGGTCGTGGGATAATTTCAGCTCTGCCCTGAGATAGCAGAGAAGTCAAGAGTCCTTGTTGTTTCCTTCTTCATAAAACGAAAGAGAATTAAGGACACAAGCACACGTATGTTCACAGCAGCACTGTTTACAATAGAAAAGACCTGGAACCAACCCAAATGCCCATCGATGATAGACTGGACAAGGAAAATGTGGCACATATACACCATGGAATACTATGCAGCCATAAAAAATGATGAGTCTGTGTGCTTTGTAGGGACATGGATGAATCTGGAAACCATCATTCTCAGCAAACTGACACAACAACAGAAAATCAAACAGCACATGTTCTCATTCATAAGTGGGTGTTGAACAATGCGAACACGTGGACACAGGGAGGAGAGCATCACACACTGGGGTCTGTTGAGGGGGGTCAAGGGAGGGACAGTAGTGGGGTGGGGAGGTCAGGGAGGGATAATATGGGAGAAATGCCAGATGTAGGTGACAGGGGGATGGAGGCAGCAAACCACGTTGCCATGTATGTACCTATGCAACAATCCTGTATGATCTACACATGTACCCCAGCACCTACAGTACAATAAAAAAAAAAAAAAAAAGGAAAGAAAGAAAGATGATTGTGGGAGCAGGGGAAGGCAGAAGGGACTAAGTCAGCCTTTCCCAGCCCTTTCTGAGCTGTTAAAAAATATTCACCCAGAGAAGGTCTATATAACAAAAAAAAACAAGTCTTGAAAACTCTGGGTCAAATAGTGTTAACTTTCCGAACTGGACAACTTTCTCAGAACCTTTACAGAGTTAACAGGAATTGTGCGACTCTCCAAGCCTGGGCTGGACACACTTTCCAAGCTCATTCTACTATAATTGATCTAACAACACATCCATGCTGGGGAGTATTTACCACAAGGCTGAGGAATCTTGGACTTCAGAATCTCTCACATTGCAGAGCTCCGGAAGTCCTCATACAGAGTATTCACCTGGTCACATGCTCAGCTAAAATTTGCAGAAGTAAGATATTGCTGTATCCTTTTCTCTTCTTTCCTTTTTTTTTTTTTTTTTGAGAGGGAGTCTCACTCTGTCACCCATGTCACCCAGGCTAGAGTGCAGTGGCGCCATCCCAGCTCCCTGCAAACTCCGCCTCCCAAGTTCGAGTGCTATATCCATTTTCTTACAGAAAGGTCCTAAAATGGTGCGAGCTTTGTGTGCCACAAAATGCGCATCCTCCTCTGCACCCATTTTCACCTCTGGAGGCACCACCCTTACGTCATGCCAAACATCTTAACATGCGACCGCATCCCCCATTTAATCTAATTTATAAGTAACTGTAGGAGTTGAGTCGGAGCTGGCATAATGTCATTTGCTTAGTAGACTCTTAATTAAACATTCTTTCATATTGGTTTTGCTCATTTGCAAGGAATGTTAATTTTGGAGGCAACACTTTTTAAATTTCTGTGTCATGATCATTTTCTTAGGCCGTGGGAAAGCATGTGAGCCCTGAGGATGAGGTCCACAGTGCAGGATGGATAAAACAGGGCTGCACTCAGCCAGCCTTTACAGTTCGAGAAATGCCATATTCATAGTGCCATACTGATTATTTTCATGGTCGTTTCCAATTCAGTGGAAATGTCGATTTAATATCTAATTCAGACTAAAGAGAGATGGGAGTGGTTGGGGGAATGGAGTTTGGATTACGGAAATTGAGCTTTTATTATTTTCAAGAAACAGCAGGTTTCCTTGAACTGGGTTAACAAGGTGTTATCTAACAAGACCTTAGGGGGCTGATTTAACGGTTAGGACAAGATTGTTGCGTAATTAGCTTATCAACTCTGTATATGTAAATGAAGGCTTTTAAAGTCCTAGGAAAACCGGTTCTTGCTCTTAAGTAATTTAACTGTTTCCCCTGGATGCTCTTCATTCTCTGCAGCTTGGACACTTGTTTCCTTAATTAAGCATTTATGGAGTCCATCTTGTGTGCAGCACTGTGCCTGGAGATTGAAATATGAGTGAGACCCAGTCCCTGCTCTCCACCAGCCCATGGTCTAATCAGAGGTCAGCAAGCCTTTCCTGTAAAGGACCAGATGGTAAACACTTCAGTTTTGTAGACCTTCTCTGTTGCAATAATAACCCAACTCGGCCCTTCAAGCACAAACGCAGCCACGGACAACGTTATCAACAAATGAGTGTGGCCATATTCCAATAAAACTTTATTTACAAAAGCTACTTGGGCCATGGTTTACAGACCCCTGGTCTAGTGAGAGAGACAAAAATATAAGGCCGGGCGCGGTGGCTCACACCTGTAATCCCAGCACTTTGGGAGGCCGAGGCAGGCGGATCACCTGAGGTCAGGAGTTCAAGACCAGCCTGACCAACATGGTGAAACCCCGTCTCAAAAAAAAAAAAAGAATTTCCTATGCAAAGATAGAAACTTAATTCTGTGCAATAATGGAAGCGCTAACCAAGTGCTGTGGATTCAGAGAGAAGAAAGAAGTAATTGATTCCCAGAGAGGCCAGAAGCTTCCTGGAAGAGGCAGCAAAGCATATGGAGCCATTGCCTCTTGGTTCAGGCCTTTATGGTTCCCCAGTTGCTTTGTTCTTATCCGTTTTTCCTCCCCATTGAGGCCAAGGGCTTCTGCGACCTGGCATCATTTTGTATCATTCCTAGGGCCTAGCTAAGCTGTGCGCACATGTCCTGCCTGCAAAATCACAGCTTCTGAGTCAGCATCCAGTCAAATAAGGTTGATGCTGTTAGAGCAAAACTCAGATTGGGCTCTCACCCAGGCTTCAGATAAACACTTCTTGTTTGGAAAACCATGGTGCCTTTGAGGGGAATTAGACAATGTAATCTCCTCCTGCACGCAACCTCTGCTCTAACTCCTTTATTGTTCTTCCAGACACTTTCTCTTTGCATTTTCAATATCCAAATGCCATGTAGTTTACTGAGGCTTGTTTGCTCAGGGCTGGGCAAATAAAAGAACAAAGGAGGCTATGAGCATCAACCCAGCCTTTGCTATCACGGGCTCTCAAGGTGAGCTTAGCAGCCTTCAGCACCAATCCCCTTAACAGGCTGTGGGCCAAGGTCGCTGGAGATGTGAGATGCAGCTATAAAGATGGAGCAGGAGACAAGGCATTTCCTAAAAGGACTCCTGATCGCTTATCTCCAACTCCACCAGGAACTAGGAAAAGAATGACACCCTGGCAGTAATAGCAAGTAAGTGACTTACTCATCCAGTAAAATTGATGGAGCTGATAACAGCAAGATCCAGAGATTGTTGAGTCAGAGGTCACACCAGGAGACAGCTTAGGAGATTTAGGCTGTCCCCCGCCTTCATCAGCCCTTTTCCAAGACCTCTCCAAGTCAATATCCAATCTACCTGGGAGTACAGTGCGCTCGCTGTGCCACCCAGACAGGGGCCACCCCTAAACCCCTTCTCTAGAAACACTCTGCAGCCCCTACTGCCCACTTGTTCCTGGTGTTCACTAGTGGGGCACAATGCTTGTGAACCCCCCTAATATTTGTATGACTCTTCGGGAAGCTAGAGGAGGACAAATCAGAATACTGGATCCAAAACATGACGCTTCTCATGATGTCAAATCCAGTTAACACCTGCAAGCACCCTGCTCCTCTCCTTTAAACTCCCTCAGGCTGCTTTCTGACCTGTAGGATGAACAAGCCAGTCTGCCTGCCTGCCACTCACATCTCCTAGGACTACAGCTTCCAGCCACTGCTCTTTGCCTGAAAGCTCTTACCTCAAGCACAGGAGGCAGAGTCCACTACACAGGGAGGCTAGGAGCCCCGGTCACTGACCTATATAAATTGCCACCAATAAAGAGCTTTTCTCTTAAAATGAGGAAGAGAAGGAAGAAGGAGACGCAGGGTGAAGGCAGAATCAGTTCATTTCTAGCCCAGGGGACTCTTTTTGAGTCAGTGGCCCCAGAACTGTAAATTTTGTATTTAAAAACCAAACAAACAAAACCTTCCAGAGGTGTTGGGTGAAAAATCCCTCAGGTTTTTTCACCTTGGTGGGAAGGTCCAGGCAGTCAGATGACCTGGGGCATAGAATAATAAGAGCACAGAGGGGCCCTGTCCCGGGCTCTCCCAGGTGAAGCCAGTTCCTCATCACTGGCTTCTCATCAAGGATGGTGTAAAAGCCAATGGTGGCATCTACTTCATCTCCTCAAACAGACCCTTCCAAACCCAGAGCTAAAAAGCTAGAGGAGGAAGGAGGGAAGGGAGTTGGCTCTGCTCCTGGCTCGGCTTCCATTGGCTGAGCTTGTACTGTGTGCCAGGCATGCGTTACCTCCTTTAGCCCTCTCGCACTCCTAAGCGATGTGTGATGATCCTGTTTTACAGATAAGGACACTGACAACACCTTCCCTAGGCCCTCCTGCAAGTAAGTGGCCAGGCTGGAAGTCAGTACAGGGCTGGCCTCAAACCCACGCTCTTGCCACCAGTATATTTCTGCAGAAGGAGAAGGAAGGTATGTTTAATATATGTGTTAAATGTGTGACAGGAAATGGATGAACCTGTGGGGCCTAAATTGGCTTGCTGGGGTTTAGGGGAATGGCATTATGACTTGTTCCACGCAGTACCTCCTTCCTGATCCCCACTTACCCACGCATACTCTTGGTTGGGCCGGGGGATGCTAGCCTCAACCCTTGGGATCCACTCCCACTTCATGAGAAACCAAAACCAAATATGAAGTCCTGCCTTGGCAAAGGTGAGTGACAGAGCTGGGCACAGGGCCCTGCACCTCCTCTCCACCACTCGAGCCTTTTGATTCATTCCTACCCCCACCACACACAGGTACCTTCTTGGATTAAGTCACTGTGCCTACTGGCCTCTCCAGTCTCCTCTTCTCTCCTGGGGCCTCTGAGACTCTGGGTCCTAGGCTGGAGGCTTCTCATAGACCCACGAGACTCACAGCCAGGCCAGCCCATAGTTCTGCCTCAGCTAGGCTGGCAGTTGTGTGCTGTGGCTGGAGAAGACATCTGATTCTGCAAATGCTCCTCAGTCCCATTGTCTGACTACCGTGCCTCTTTTCCCAAAGAACAGC
The DNA here is from genome assembly GCA_004027835.1 of Alouatta palliata. NCBI lineage: Eukaryota > Metazoa > Chordata > Mammalia > Primates > Atelidae > Alouatta > Alouatta palliata. The sequence goes on from PVKV010025079.1 coordinate 14,306, forward strand.
AAGTGTGTCTCCAGCCCTCTTCCTGAGACAGAACAGAGGGACAAGATGATTTATGGTTAGGCACGTGGAACCATAAACCTTTCCCCTTCAGGAAAGGTGGGGGGAATTGGGAGGGAGCTCATTTGTGGACGGAGATAACTGGATGTGGTCGGAGAGACCACGAGGACCCAGTCTGTTCACATGGCTGCATGGCCATTCTCCTTCACAACCTCTCTGCATATTGTCCCTGATCTCTCTCCACCAGTGCTTACCCACTTGGCTTTTCCTCTTCTCAAGGCCTGAGAGCCACCTTCTGCTTCTTTACGATTTCTGTGGCCTCCCAGCTTCAGCCTGCAAAAGGCCAACTGCAGCCTTGCTCTACCCATAGATATCATTGCAGAATCTGCCTCTGATTCTACCTGCTTTATTCTCTCTAGGTTTCTTAATTCCATTTCCCAAAATCCTGAATCTGCTTGGCCCATCTTCTCACACCAAGCCACATACTAAGTTACTGGTCACTCTGTAGATTGATGCTGATGGGTCAGGTTCCCTGTTCTGCTGGGGTCAGTCGGGCCTGAGGCAGATACAGTTACAAGGCTGCAATAGCCCAGTGGGTTTTTCTTGTCCATGGCACAGATACAGCCAATTTACTGAGATGGTGTTATTGCAATAGAGAAAGAATTTAATGAACACAGAGCCAGTTAAACAGGAGACTGGAGTTTTATTACTTAGATAGTGTCCCTGAAAATTAGAAAGGATAATTTAGAGGGAAGGAGTCAGGAAGTATGGAACAATGGTTGGGTCAGGATAAAATTATAGGGGTTGAAGCAAGTTCTTTCTGCTGCCTTCATTTCCTGAGTGGGATCACAGAACTAGTTGAGCCAGTTCACTGACCTGGGTGGTGCCAGCTGGTTCATCAGAATGCAGGGTGTAAAAAATATCTAGAATACCAATCTCAGCTTTTACAGTCGTGATGTTATCCACAGGAGCAAGTGGGGAGGTTAGGAATCTTGTGGCCTCTGGCTGCATGACTCCTGAGCTGTAATTTCTAATCTTGCGGCTCATTTGTTAGTTTTACAAAGGAGATCTGTTTCCCAGGCAAGGAAGAGGTTTATTTCAGGAAGAGGCTGTTACCGTCTTTGTTTCAAAGTTAAACTACAAACTAAATTTTTCTATACTTCACTCAGCCTATGCCCAGGAATGAACAAGAGCAGCATGGAGGTTAAGAGCAAGGTGGTGTTGGTTAAGTCAGATTTCTTTCACTGTCATACTTTTTCTGTGTCAGATTTTTCTCATTATTATAATTTTTGCAAAGGTGGTTTCAAGACTGACTGGAGAATAGGGACTGAGAGTTGGCCTTTCCCCTTATGAACGTCTAACAGATTTTCTGAGTTGTTGCTCATCTGATGGAAAACCGTGGAGCCTTGGACAAGTCACTAAAGCTCCCTTAGCTTCAGTTTTCTCATCTGCAAATGAAGAACTGTCTATGGCTCTCCAGCTTTGAATCCAGAGTTGTAAGATGCAAATAAGCACCCAGCTCAGCACCTGACTGAAGAGGAGTCCCTCTCTCTCTCATCCAACACAGGCAGGTGGGCTGCATTCTTCAGAGAAATCTCCCTGCTGGACGGCCCTCCTACTTCCTCTCCATCTTCCCAGAGGTTACCCGCCCACCCTTCATGCTCTGGCTCCAGGATATCTCTTACAGGAAGCCCACCCCAGTCACCCTTGCTGTCCACAAGCCCGTTTCAGAACCCTCTGCTATTTTCAGGCAGGATCACACAATGTCAAGTTTAATAATACCCTGTCCGATCCCACAGGCTCATCTCTCCATATGCGTTCATTATCTCTCCGGAGTGTGAGCTCCCTGGCTGGAAACCATGCCTGTGCTTTTAACCCCCTAAATGCATCACACAAGGCTATACAAACAGCAAGTGCCCAAAAAATACTTGCTGATACACGTTCCAAGGATATAAAAAAGGGCCTAAGCCCAGCTTCCTTCTCTTTTAAAAGAACTCAGGACAATGATGACAACCACTATCCGTAAGGCGTTGTGTATTTGGCAAAGACGTGCCACATTCGTTGTCTTGATTAACCAGCAACCCAAAGAGGTGGGTGGAATTCATCCCACAATGCAAGTGTAAATACTGAGAACCATCGGGAGTCCATGACGTGCCTGAGAGCACAGCTAGTAAGTGGCAGGGTGGAGATTTGAACCCAAGTCTTGCGACGCCAAACCCATTATCTTTTTTCTGTCACAGGGGGCTGTGAGCTTTAAAAGCCAAGACAGGGTTCAAGGGGTGGCCAGTAGTTTTGCTGTAGAGGAAACTGAAGCCATTGGGAAATAGGCAAATTGTTTATACCTAGATGTGGAGACCACAGAGAAGGCAGATTGCCACTGGCTTCAAAGAAGCAACAGAACTTGGACACGTGGAAAGAAAGGGAGGCACTGGAGGATGCACACGGCATCTGTGGGTGCAAGCGCACGGCTAGAGCTGGCTCAAGGGGAGTGCTGAGTAGAAGGCAGAGCCCACAGGGAGCAATGTAGTGCCCAGCTATAAGGAAGCCTGGGACCCCAAGCTGGGGATGGTGATGATAGTGTTCTCAAGAGGAGAGGAACAGTGAGAGGTGCTTGTCAGTGATCACTCCACAAGACGCGATGAGGGGCTGGCTGAGTCTGGGGCAAGTAAGAATAAGCCAAGGTCATTCCAAGTCCACAGCCAGAGCCATTGCTAAAATGTAGTTCTCATTAACCAAGATGGGGGTGGCAAAAATTGCCACTGATGTTGACTGGGAAGGAAACAGGCAGTATCACCCGATGTCAAATTTAATAAGATCCTGTCGCCATGCCCTGTCTCATTACTCCACACATGTTCATTATCTCCCTAGATCGGTGTTAGCTGGCTTTTGGAAATGAGGTTTTCTCTTTCATCCTCCGCAGCTTCTTATGCAGGGCTGAGCACATAGAAGCAGCCCAGCAAATGGCAGTGGATATAAATCTCAAGAGCATAAAATGGTCCTAAACCCCAGGGTCAGTGGAGGAACGTTTCAGAGAGATTAGATATCAAGTCAATCTTTTCCTAAAAGCACTTTGCGGTAGCAGCCAGCGGCATCCAACACCACCCAACAATGAAACGGTGCCCCTGAGGTAGAGAGTACCCCATCACTCGAGGTATCCAAGCAGAAACTAGACAATCTTCAGAGGCTCTGTGGAAGGAATCCCTGCATTGGGAGGGAAACTAGACAGAACAGCTCCTACGTCCCCCTCCATCTCTTAGACGCTATGGTTCGAAAATGCAGTGGATTTGGTCTCCAGCTTCATTGGCATGCCCCATTCAGAAATAGCCAGACCGACTTAAAAAAAGAAATCTCGGTGCCTCTTTCTATTTCTTTCAAACCCTTTAAATGTCAAGTTCCAGACCACTGCTTTGCCTTGCCGGGTGGCTGGATACCAAGCCCTTGAGCGCTGGATTTAGAATAGCACGCCTGGCGTGGCCGGAGGAGGAGTCTGACTTCATGCATTCCTAATGCACGTCTATTTTTACAGCCATGAGACACGTCGCCTTCCCTCGCTGTTCACATCAATATCACACAGGGACGCTGACACAGGGCCATCTGTCCCCACAGACGTGTTCTTTTGGGAGGGGAGGCAGAGGGATCGGGAGGGGGATAGATATGCATTTTTGTTCTAAGTCTGAAAATTGATTTGGGATGTGATAGATCCCAGGCTTGAGCTGGCCAGAAACGCCTTTTGCCAAACCCTGTTGGGGATAGTGTCTTATTTTTTCATCTCCTTCTGAAGTTTAGCAGTCGGCCATCTATCCAAGCACTCATTCACTCACTCACTCACTCACACACTTGCCTGTGGCGTGCCAGTTCTGGGCCACGCTTCCTTTCGCCATGCGTGACTTTTCCAGAGGCCATGCCCACAGTGCAACAGGGCGTAGAGGTAGGAAGGGGCATGACCTGGAGGGGGATCAGATCAGGCAAGTCTTTTCTGAGCAACTGCAGTACCTCCAGGGCTGTGGCCATCTGCAAGTCCAACCAGGGGGCTTTTCCCTGAAACAATTGTCCCTTTGTGAGACAAGAGACGAGTCCAGACTTGAGAGCCAGAGAAGGAAGGGCTTCTTGTGTGCTGGAACAAAAGCAAAGTGGTCTCAAGAGAAATGAGGGCTCTGGGTTAGTGTGGCTGTGTACCCCAGAACCTGGCCCAAGTTGGCCCTTCTGGGAGAGACCCACACTCTGGGAAAGGAGTCCTAGGAATGCATCTACACAAAAGAGCCTCACTGGCAGCTCAGCCCTTGGGTGCTTGTTATGGATTTAGGTTTCCAAAGTCTTTGAGGCCCACTTCAAAGACTCCCTCCTCTGGTAATGCAACCACTTTTCCTTTGACACACGGCTCCCCCATTCCTGGAGGTCCTGAGGGACCTGTCAATCATGCAACCCCACCTTCCCTTGGTAATGGTCCAGTGCCAGGCCCAACCAATCAGAACGCCCCCTGAAGGAAACTACAGTGATTAATTCAGGGAGGCATGGGTGATCCTGATGAGGCAGGAAGAGGTTGCTCCAGGAATTTTCTGTCACAGGTAGCAGAGAAAATGGCCTCAATTGTTATTGCTAAATTGAGAGAATATGAATCTGAATACACCAGTCAGCATCTTGCCTCCTCCATGGAAAAGACCTATATGAAGGATGAAGCCAACTGGAGACCACAAAAGCCAGGAAGACAGAGTCTGACTTCACTTGACCCCTGGTTCCACCATGAGGAAATCAGCCCCTGAATTAGCTGTTACTGAGAGCCAAAAAATCCTTCCCCCATCCCCGGTCTCTCGAACAAATTTGTCTTGAACTGTTTACCCACCTATTGGCACTTGGAAGGAACTCCTTGGCCAGGTGGGGCATTAAGAGTGGGATCTCGGCATTATTTGTGTTCACCCTCTGAGAATCTCCAAATCCTGTACTGGAATGGGTACTGGCACAGGGGGCATCCACCAGGGTCCCTGGTCCACCCATTCCAGACCTGATCAGAGATGTCACCCTCCAGGGCCAGCAGCTGCAGGTGGCGGGGCATATCTGTGAGCATCCACCCTAGACTCCAGCTGTCCCTGACGTGGCAGGTCCCAGCGGTGCTGCCTGTAGCAGCTTCCAGACCAGTGAAGCATCTTTTGGCCTCAGGAAGCTGCCACTTTGTTCCTGCTCTGGGAATAGACTGGACTGACCCTGTGTGAAGCTGAGAAATGCCTGGACATTTGGGAGAAGGGGGTCTGAGAGAGAGATAAGGCTTTTAGGAAATCTGACCATGTAGGGGCTTAAACCCTGCTCTTTCGGCCATTGCTAAAAGAGGCATTATTTACACTCAGACCACGAAGCTGGTTGCCCCAGGTCTGCTAAACCCATAAGGAAGAGGTCCAATTTCCAGGGTAACAGGGGTACACAGGTGACACCCAGTGAAGGATTCCCCACCCTAATATAGGCAAATCCAGGGAAGGAAGTTCGCTTGAAAGCCACCAGGACACACACAGATGAAGACAAGATGGTCTTGCTCTGGAGGCTCCCGTGGCCCTAGTTCGAAAACCCTTTTCTGAAAAGAAAGCCATCTTACAGTGTGATCTGAAGCTCATCTTTTAATTAAATTTCTTTTATTGTGGTAAAATATACATACTATAAAATTTGCCATGTTAAGTGTACAATTCATTGGCAGTAAGTACATTCACAATGTTGTACAACCATCACTTCTATTTCCAGAATGTTTCCATCTTCCTATGCTGAAACTCTGTACCTATGAAGCAGTCACCCCCCACTCCCTCCCAACCTGACAGCCCCTAGTAGCCTGATTCCACTTTTTGTCTCTGTGAGTTTTTTTATTCGGGGCACTTCATATAAGTGGAATCATTCAAGATTTCTCCTTTGATGCCCAGCTTTTGTCACTTAGCATAATGTTTTCAAGGTTCGTCCCTGCTGCATCATGTCAAGATTTTATTTATTTTATTTTTTATTTTTGTAGCACAGAGTGGGCGTATATATTTATGGGGTACATGAGCTATTTTGACACAGGCATATGTCAGATAATAATCACATCAGGGTAAATGGCATATCCATCACCTCGAGCAATTCTCCTTTCTTTGTGTTACAAACAATCCAATTATACTCTTCTTGTTATTTTTTTTCCTATTTTTTCTTTTGTGTTTTCTTTTATCAGAATTTGAATCATTTTATTATTTTAAATGTACAATTAATTACAGTTAACTGTAGTCACCCTGTTGTGCTATCAAACACTATGTATCTTATTCATTCCTTTTCGTGATTGGGTAATATTCCCTTGTATGGATAGACCACATTTTGTTTGTCCACCCATCCACCGACGGACACTCAGGCTGTTTCCACCTCTGGCTATTGTAAATGATGCTGCTATGAACATTAATGTATTTGTTTGAGGGGTCACAGGATGATTCTATTTCCAATGAGGAAGTGCTGAGGAACATGTGAGGTACATGGATGGAAGGATGGGTGGAGGACACATGAGAACGGGACAGAGAACAGAAACTTAAGGTTCAGAGGGGCCGGTCAGAGTCCCCACCTGGTCCCTTACTGTGGCTTTGGATCTGCGACTTGACCTTCTGTGTCTGTCTGTTCATGAACAGAGTGGGGATAATCCCTCCATCTCCTAGGGGTGAGGTGAGGATGACACGAATGACAAGGTGGGAGGAAGGTCAGCGCATTCACAGCTGGCATAGAACTTCTCCTAGGTGAAGATCTGCCTTGGTTTGAGGTGATTCCTGAGCAAATGCTTCTAACGGAAGCAGGCATGTCACATACAGTTGCGTGGGTTACTCTCTGGACTGGACAAGGACACCAGTTCAAGAGGGAAAAACCAGGGGCTGAAACCCAGCCACCTCTACAGTCACGCAGCCGTGTGACCTGTATAGGGCTGAGCCATCCCTCACGAACTCCCACACAGCAGTGAATGTGGAGTTTCTCAGTTCAAATCTGACCCCTGGCTCCACAGTATGCTATGGCTCCCCACTGCCCTAGGAGAAAGTTCAAACTTTTCTGTGCGTCTTACAAGGTCTGCAGATCCAACCACTCCCTGCCTTTATAGCTCCCACTCAAGCCACCTACTTCTTAACCCACTTCTCCGGCTCTCCTGAATTTCTTTTTATTTTATTTTTTTTAATTTATTTTTTGAGACAGAGTCTCGTTCTGTCACCAGGCTGGAGTGCAGTGGCACCATCTTGGCTCACTGCAACCTCCACCTCCCAAGTTCAAGAGATTCTCCTGCCTTAGCCTCCCGAGTAGCTGGGACTACAGGCGTCGGCCACAACACCCAGCTAATTTTTTGCATTTTTAGTAGAGATGGGGTTTCACTGTGTTAGCCAGGATGGTCTCAATCTCCTGACTTCAAGTGATCTGCCTGCCTTGGCCTCCCAAAGTGATGGGATTACAGGCGTGAGCCACCGCGCCCAGCCTCCTGAATTTCTACCAAGGTACATGCCTTGCTCAAGGTCACACTGCTGGCAAAAAGCATAGCCAGGTTAGAACCTAGATTCAGTAAACCCAAGATCCACACTCTTGGCTACAGGATTAGAATGCAGAGAACATTGGGGGTCAGGAGCCCAGGGTTGTCATAGCAGCTCTGTACTCGCTAGCGGGCTGACCTTGGGCAAGTCACTTCCCTAAGATACCTGGTCCTGCCACATACTAGCTTCGTTATCACAAAGCACTATTCAATCCGAGGAGCATTAGGGGATGTTGCAAGGGGAGAATATTATTGCTATTATATGGGAGTTGGCTGTTCTTATCTCTTCTGCCTTCAATGGGAACTCTGCTGTGCCTTGTGAATAAAACCTGTAAAGGAAGCACAACTTGAAATGGAAAAATCTCTGGCCAGAACAGCTCAATTTCCAATGGCCTGGGACACTAAAGTAGCCAGGTACCTGGAGATTGCTGAAGCACTCTGAACAGACATCCAACTCCAGCACTTCATTTCCTTAAAAAAGATTGGAGAGAGCAGAGAAATGACACTGCAGGAATCGATTTTACAGACAAAGATTGGAAAATAAGAGAAAATGAATTTCCGTCACTTCTATCTGCAAATTGAAGCTCTTCAATTGCCTGGCCAAATGTCACTGCACTTATATCAGCACATCAAGCCCCCAGGTCCAGAGGACAGGTATCAGCTCACACCAGGGGGCCCCAGGGTCTTGCTGGCCCCAGCAAGGACTAGGGTGCTTTGACTCACGATGGATAGCTCCCTGGGATTTGGGATCCGGGACAATCCGTTGGGAATTCTCTGGATATGCTGTCTACCGGCCCACACAATCTTTTCCCAATAGCATTTAATGGAGTCTGACAGCCCTCTAGGGCTTTATGCAGAGGTAAACCCATCACCTCCTTCCCACCACCCAGATGGAGAAGGGGCCAAATAAGTAAGCAACTTTACTACATATTTACATATTGATTCTCCAAACTACACACATGATCAAAAAGTGTACAGGCACACCCTACGACCCAGCAACTCCCCTCCCCAGTAATATGAGTTATCTCTTACTGCATGCAAACACCCATTATGTCCATTTGCATGGGTCAGGAATTTGAGAGCAGTTTTGCTGTCTGCTTCTGGCTCTCATGAGCTTGCAGTTAAGACGTCAGCTAGGGCTCAGTCACCTGAAGGTGTGGTAGAGGCTGGAGGGTCTACCTCCAAGGTGGCTCCCTCACACAGTGAGTTGGTGCTAGATATCAGCAGAAGGCCTGCATCTCACTGCATGTTCCTGCCCACAGAGCTGCTTGAGCGTCCTCACAACATGGCAGCTGCTGGCCCCCAAGAGTGGGTGATCCAAGAGCGAGCAACACTGCAATGGCATCTGTGACTGGGACTTGCAAGTCATACCCTGTCCTTTCTGTAATATCCTACTGGTTACACAGCCCAGCCTATTCAACATGGGGGAGCATGAATTCCAGGAGGCAAGAAACACTGGACTATCTGGGAGGCTGACAACTACACAGGCCTGTGTCTCACAGCAATTCTCACCAGGACCCTAAGGTGACACATGCAAGGATATTCACCACAGCATTGTCCAGAGTGGCAGGGAGTGGAAGCTCCCTGGAAAAAAAGGGTTATGTGGAGGTTACACACTATGGAGTGTTGTGCAGCAGGTAAAAGAAAATGCTTAATTGTACACATAGAAACATGAATGGATTTTAAAAACATGGTGCTGTGCAAAGATAAAATACAGAATGAGCTTTCTAGCACCAGTCCGTTGATATCAATTAAAGATACGCACAGGTAAAACAACAAAACACATTTTGTAGGAATATTTACAAACAAAATACATGTTAGAACAGCCCATCTATGGGGGTGGAGCAGGAATGGGAGAGGGCAGTGAAGAATAAAGGAAAAAATAAGTAGACAAACATATTGGGCCTTATAGGGACCAGTAATTATGGGGTGTCAGGAACTGAGAAATAACTCTCCGCACCTGAGACCCAGAAGAACCCTTGCACAAGGAAACTGACCACTTCGCCTACACCTGGATCACCTGGGGCAATGCCACCTACTGCACAACTCTCTCCAGGATGGTTGATTTGTTGTTGATGATAATGACATTTGTTTGGCTGGTTAGCTGGTTTTGTTTTGCATCCAAACCCCCATCTCCAACCCACTCTCCAGAATTCCAGACTCCATTCCTACCTGGGTATTGCACAAACTGAATTCATTACCTTCCTTCTCAATCAGCTCTTCTTCCGTAGGCTCTCAGGCTCTCCATCCAGCCATCCCATCAGAAACTGCATTATCATCCATCCTTCCGCCCTCTCACTCTACCCAGATCTGATAAGACACCCTGCAGATGCCAGTTCAAACTCTCATCATCCCCTCTTTCTAGATAGGGCCTTCTTGTCTGCAGGTGGGAGTACGAAAGGTACTTGCCTTCATATCACTAAGACACTGAGGTGCGAGGAACAAACAAATAGGTCACACTTGTTCAAGCAAAAACTAGCACACATGTCGCCAGGCCCTGCTTTCCATCTCCAGGCTCAGCTCTACTGTCTGCCCTGGGTAGGTGTCCCCTGCCCACAGCTCGCAGACAGGCTGTCCTCAGGAGGGCATCAGCTGGAGGCAGAAACTCCTAGTCCTGCATCCTCTCAGCTTCATGTCCTTCAAGGAAAAGTAAGACCTTATTCCCAAACACCGTTGGCTCTCTTTGGGTCATGTGGCCATCCCTGAACCAACCACGATGGCCAAGAAATGCTCTGATGGGCCAGGTCTGAGTTCATGTCACACCTTTGCACTGCAGTAGAGTTACCTCTCAGATACACAAGGAATGGCAGTGGGGCAGGGTGCGGTCCCCTCTAAGGGAAGCAGGACACAGTGACCAGATGAAGGGCCAATGGCACCTGGCAGCTTCATGGTCAACGGCTACCACTATCTCACAGGCTGTCATGAGAGGCAGTGAGATTACATGCTGGGCATGTAAAATATTCTCAATAAAAGTTCCTATCTACTATTGCCTTTAAGAAAGAAAACGGGGTTGGGGGGAAGATGCTATTACCAGCACTTGCATCAACTTCAGCATCATTAACTTGTAGGTATGTATTTGACCATATTGATATTTTTCAAACCTAGAGGCTGGGCGCAGTGGCTCACGCCTATAATCCCAGCACTTTGAGAGGTCGAAGCAGGTGGATCACCTGAGGTCAGGAGTTTGAGATCAGCCTGGCCAACACGGTGAAACCCGGTCTCTACTAAAAATACAAAAATTAGCTGAACATGGTGGTGCGTGGCTGTAGTCCCAGCTACTTGGGAGGCTGAGGCAGGAGAATTGCTTGAATCTGGGAAGTGGAGGCTGCGGTGAGCCGAGATCGTGCCATTGCACTCCAGCCTGGGCAATAGAGCAAGACTCTGTCTCTAAATAAATAAATAAAAACTAGACATCCAAAAATTAGCAACACAAGCAAATGCAAGCTCTCATAATTCGTAAGCTACAGTAGATAATGGCCAGTCAGTGCCACTCATGTTTTATTCTGCTTCCATGAATTAAAAAGCTTTTATATGTCACAGTTTTCTAATGAGTCCATACATTATTTGTCGACAGAGAGCATCTCAGTTTTAAATTTAAAACCTTCTATTAGAGTTAATCAAAATCTTTAGAAGAAAAGAAGTATTCCAGTTAATCAGAATTCCTGCAGCTCTTCCAGTGGGTTCCACACACACAACTTGGGGCCAGGTTTTTACTTAGGGTCCTTGGCTCATTCTTTTCTACCTCAAAGTGTTCTCACCTCCACTAAAATGTGAACTCCCAGAGGGCTGAGAGCTTGTCCACACTTCCCTGAGTCCCCTCAAGCTGCCTGTAAGGGTAAAGTCTTCCGAGCTGGTTGTGTGGCTGTCTGGCTGGCTGGCTGGCCACTGTCTGGCCGTCCATCTGACTGACAGCACAGCCTGGATCCCAGTCGTTGGCAGAGTTCCCATCCGTCTACACAGCCCACATCCTCCCAGCCCCGCTGCCAGCCAGGGCTTAGGTCCCATCCATTAGAGGCTCCATTTGTGCCATTAACGGGAGCCCCAGCAACAGCTGCCGGCAGCAGGTGCAAGGCCAAACAGAGCCCGGCTCTGGAGAGAAATCTTTTGCTTGTTGGAGCCAGCTGTAGGGACCGTGAAGAGAAGTGGGAGGGGGCAGTTCTTTCCGAAAGCCAGCACAGAACAGGGAAAGTTTGGTCCCGGCCATTTTCCTCTTTGAGTCCGTCAGTCTGACGGGCCAGCTGGTTGTCCACCCACTCTCACCAGCGCCGAACACCCCTCCCCACAGGGACTGGATGGCCCACCTGCTTCTCACACTTCTAAGGAGCCTCTGCCCCATCTCCAAGTCCAAACTCGCCTCCTTCCCAGGGAGCAGAGGGAATAAATGAGGAGAAGAAAATGGACCACTATGTAGAGCCTCCATTCGTGGACTAAATGCATATTCTCAGGCCCTACTCCAGACGCCTGCAACAGAACCTGCAGTTTAACAGTGCAGGTGCACACTGAAACTGAGAAGCCTGGTCTGGAGAGCAGGCCTTCAGTTCATCATGTAACCATCCTTCCTGAGCCTTCGCCAGACGCCTGGCAGTGCTATAGGCACCAGAGTCCATCACTGACAAAGGAGAGAAAATATTCCACTTCTTGTGGAGCTTACTGTATGGTGGATAGAAACAGACAATAAATCAGATAAATATGTCAAACAGATGGTGTGCTAGTGAGTGGTAATTGCTAAGGAGAAAAACTAAGCAGGACAGAGGAGTAGAGAACGCCAGGGTGGGCAAGGGGCAACCATAAATAGGAAGTCCCCCAGGCTGAGCGGAGGCACAGAGCGGGGGACAGCAACAGTGTGCTCAGACTGAAGGGGATTCCCGGGATATGGGACTTTCAGTTTTAAAACCAAGACACCCCCCGGGAAAACAGGGACAGCTGCTCACCCTACCATGAGGGTGAGAGTGGTAGATAAGGTCAGAAGAGGGGGACAGTGAGCATTCTGCAGGGCCCATTCACAGCGTGCCCCCACCCCCACAACACCTGGAGGCTTGTTGGAAATGCAGACTCTCAGGCCCACCCCAGAGCTTCTGAATGGGAATCTGCATTTTCCAAGGTAACCAGGAGATCTGGCTGTTCATTAGCTCCTTGTAGACCTTGGCGAGGACTTTGGCATTTACTCAGAGTGAGATGAAGGCCATCACAGATGATGCACTCAGGTTTAACAGGCTGCTGGGTTGGAAATAGACTTTGGGGAGGGAAGCACTGAGGAGGGCCTGGCAGTTCTCCGGGTCAGCAGTAACAGAAGCTGCTGGCCCAGGTCACCATAGAGCTGGGGGAAGGGGTCGGGCTCTATATAGATTTTTGAAGGGAGACGATGCTGAGGGCTTAAGTAAGCAAAATATCGTCTACAAAAGCTTTCTCCTAACCTCACCTCCCTCAGGTTAATTAGTGCATTAATCCCCTTCCTTCCAACAATACTTTTGGAGGACCTGATTGGAGAAGTCCCTCTACTAGAGGAATGAGATTGGCTCCTGGGGGGCAGCACCGAGCCAGCCACTGCCAGACCATATGACGTGTGCTGCGATGAAGGGACCCCAGGGGGCTCTGCGAGGACCAGTCTGGGACAGGAGTTGGAGTCCAGGGAAAGGTTCCCCTGAAAGACTTGTCCTTATATCAAAGCTAAGTCTCAAGGAGCCCTAAACCCAAGGAGCTCCTGTAAGTGCCAGAGGACATGAGAGAAGGGGGAGGTCCCAAACGCAGGATCATAGGGGTCACTCTGGCCATGGGTATGGTCACCCGCTGAGACCCACCCCCAACCAAGGCTTCTCATTGCCCATAGGAACAAGTCCAATCTTATAGCCTGAAGTCCAGTTTCTCCTTCATTTAAACCCAAACATCTTTTTCAGTTTTATTTCCCAGCCCTCTTCTTTGTGACACCACCTGGGCCATGCTCATTCAGGCAAGTGGCTTCCTGCTCTGGAGCCAGTCTATAAACAGCCCCATTCTGGCCCTCCCTCTAGCCATGCCCCTCACCTTGCAACAGGCATCTGAAGGGCTGAACCCAAAGTCTACTGACCTCCTTACCCCCAGCATGCCCCAGTATCTGGGATTCACTGCTCAGCTGGGGACCCAGCCCCATTCCAGAGCCCTCCTCCACCTCCTCCTGGCTGGCCCTGCTGAGGGTGAACAGAGGGTTCCTATGCACAACCGGCCAGCTGTTTACTGGAACTGCATTCAGTAAATGCTTGGATGTGTGGGCTCAGATGCCCACACAGTGTGGATGGAGTCAGGGGTGGGAAGAGAAGGGATGTGCTACAGTCTCTGCCTGCTCCATCTCATTCCAGTGCAAAATTCCAAGAATTCTGAAAATTCTAAACTGGAACCCATCTTCCATGTCATTACGAAGGCAGTGTACGGATAAGCAGATAAACCTGTTCTATTTAACAGATTGTTAGTGTGAGTTATGATTTTTTAATATTGAGACATATGGTCTGTGGCCTCCATTTGTACTCTTACCCTGGGCCCCACAAAGGTTCTGACCAGGCCTAAGGCACAACTTTGACCCTGTAGATCTCAGACCGCTCCTCCCCTCCCCTAGTTGTTCTGTCTGACCTGAAATATATTCAAGGGCCATATGGAGAGCATCTGTCATTTTTGCCTGCCATCAATCCTAACCCATTTCAGCTGGTGCCTGAGGCCTTCTTTTCTGGAAGAAACCTATTCCTTGTGGTTGGGTGGGGCTGAGCTCCTAGGGGCTAGTCCACTGGAACTATTAAATAAGACTATCTCTTCACAATAGGAAAGACCGGCCAGCACAGGCAGAAAAAGGCAGGACCAGGAGAGACAGCCCAAGGAATCCTTTGTGAGACCCTGGATCCAGCCATGCCTGAACCTAATTACCTTTGGACTTCACAATTACCTAAGCCAATAAATGCCACTTTTAAAATTAAGCTGGTTGCAACTGGATTTCTGGCAACTGAAGACCTGAATGTGAATTCTAATTCATAAAATCGTAGGTATCAGAGCCTGGAAAGGCCATAGAAACCTTCTGATGAAATTTCCACTGTTTCATGTGAGGAACCTGAGACTCAGAAAGGTGAAATGGTTTGTCCCAATTCACACTGAAAATGAGGGCGAGAGCTGAGAGTGGGATGCTGATCCTCACTCCTAAGCTATGGCCCCACGCTCCCTCTCCAAGTCGCCTTCCTGCACCCTCCCACACCAGAGCTGTGCCCCTCTCTCCCGTTGGCAGCAGTGTGAGGTCCCTGTAGCACACATCCCTGTTTCTTGTCCTGCGTTTGTATTAACGGTTCATTGGTTCCAGGAGATGTTGCTCCCCAATTGAAGCAGCAAATTCCTTGAGAGAAGAATGCCTGCCACTGTCCCTCATCCTGGAGCGCCCCCTGCGCCTGGCTCCTCACCTGGCTAATCACAGGGGCTGAAAGGTACCTGCTGATTTCCCAGTCAAAGGCCTTGATGCCTGATTGGCTAAATCCAGCCTCCCTTCCATCAAGTGCACCATCTCTGAATTAATGTTTCTCCTAGGCAAGCCTTTTTTATCCAACAAGCTATTTCCCAGGCCATTAGGAGGAACTACAACCAGAGGCAGAAACGCTATGTTGCTTTTTTTCTCCATTTCCTTTTGTTTTCAATTTTCTGCTTGTGGAGTTGGTTTTTTTTTTTTTTCCCTCCCTTCTTCTTTAACAGCCCAAGTTGCTAAATTGCACATCGCCAGCAACTCCTGTGAGTTTAGTCCTTAAGTGTTACATTTCTGTAACAGATACTCCATAAGCAGCACTTATCTTCAGGAGGGGCTGGTAAGGCACGCTAAAATTACATTTCCATTTCTGTTCCTATGTTTTTAAGCTGTTATTTTAGCATTTCTGACTAGTTCACAGTTGACACCTACTGATGGAAAATTAAATGAAACTTGGCCAAGAACGAGCCTTCCCTCTCTTCCCCAGGCTGGGAACTATATCCTTTTTATAAGGACACACAGCTGTAGAGAGGCAGAAAGACTCCCAGATTTGGAAACACAAAATCTGCAGCACAATCCCAGCTCTGCCTCTAAGTAGCTTTTGGACTTGGGGCAAATCACCTAAAAACCTCTGACCTTATTTCTCTCCTCTATAAATAGAAATCATACCTGCACAATGGGGTTATTGTGAGGTTTTATATTATGTAAAAATATCTGACAATATACTGACCACATGAACACTACCCTGTGAAAATTCTTGGCACACAGTAGGCACTCAATAAATGTTAGTAGGCCGGGCGCGGTGGCTCGCGCCTGTAGTCCCAGCACTTTGGGAGGCCGAGGCGGGTGGATCACAAGGTCAAGAGATCGAGACCATCCTGGTCAACATGGTGAAACCCCGTCTCTACTAAAAATACAAAAATTAGCCGGGCATGGTGGCACGTGCCTGTAGTCCCAGCTACTCGGGAGGCTGAGGCAGGAGAATTGCTTGAACCCAGGAGGCGGAGGTTGTGGTGAG
>PVKV010025080.1:0-30282 GCA_004027835.1 Alouatta palliata
ATCCTGGTCAACATGGTGAAACCCCGTCTCTACTAAAAATACAAAAATTAGCTGGGCATGGTGGCACATGCCTGTAGTCCCAGCTACTCGGGAGGCTGAGGCAGGAGAATTGTTTGAACCCAGGAGGCGGAGGTTGCGGTGAGCCGAGATCGCGCCATTGCACTCCAGCCTGGGTAACAAGAGCGAAACTCCATCTCAAGAAAAAAAAAAAAAGAGAAAAAGAAAAGACAAAAGAAAAGAAAAAAGAAAAGAACCAGACAGGACAGGACAGGACACGACATGACACAACACAACAGAACGAAATAATACAATCTCAAATTTGTCTGGTCTAGAAGCCTCAGCATGCACATGGCAGAGCTGCCCATAAGGAAAAAGGCTCATTGTGAAAGTCTGTTTAGAATCAGGAAATCGGTCTACTCTATAGTTTCGGGCACATGAATGTTTAACTTCCAAGGGTCTCGCAGTGGTAAGTAAAATGAGTTTTATGGATAGGGGTGTGAGTGTTTGGAAGGCAACTCCTCCTCTCTCTGCAGCAGCCCCTGGAATCAACTTTCTGCTCAAGTCCTTTTCCGTGTCACATCCTGATGAGCCACGTTCAGTGAGCAGTAGTAACTTAAGTGCTCCTGGGTTAGAAAGCCAGGGAAGAGAGCATTTTTGATCAAGCCCCTGCCTTGGTTATAATGAGCCACAGCAGAATGTAGGTTTTTGGTTAATAAAAATAAATTCTAAAACACACCTTGCTACCACTATACCTTGATCTGCTTTGGAGAGAGGTTCCTCAGAATCCCCTCACATCCGCCGCCCCACAGCCACAGCCACACCCTGGGACAGCCACTTCTAGAATGCGCGGTCTGCATAACCTCCCGTACCGCCAGTTCCCTCTCTAACAGAGAACATCTGCTGTGGACAATCGGGCAACTGGCTCTGACAGGTTAAACACTTCAGCTCCCCCTTTTCCTCATTCACAGGGGGTACAGCCACACAAAGAAGCCCTGATCAACTGAGAACAGCAGATTCCTCTTCCACCACTGGCTTTAGGAGCAAAATGAAAGGGAGGGGAAACACATTTTCTCCTTGCAAAGCAAACGCTCACGCACAGCCTCGGCCCCCATCACCCTGTCAGAATATAATCTTGGTAGAAGCCAGCTCCACTAAGTGCACAGCACAGGCACTGAAATAAATGAAATCAAAGATCAGATAATGAATTTTCTCTCAGTAGAAAGTAAAAGAAGTTGAAATATGGTGGTGGGGATGGGTTTTCTCACTTTCTCCTTCTCTTTTTTCATCTTGAACTTAAAAAAAAAAATGAGGCTTTTTTTCTCTCACTCTCAGAATATTTATTGACCAAATGCTGCATAACCACTGAGAACAGGATACATCTCTCCCTCCTTCACTTTTACCTATATTCCCTCACTCAATTCCTCACAACGTATCTAGTCTCATTTTTGTAGATTATGAAAATAAGATTCAGAAAGGATAAAATTTTAATTTGTTACTCAGATGCTATTTTGGGGAAGCAAAATAAAAATCCAAAGTTTTCTAAATTTATATGTGGGAAGAGTAAGAAATTACCACCAGCAAATAGCTATTTCTTTTCAAAACAACTTGAGGCTTTCATACCCAATCAAAAATCAGTAAAATGGCTTGTTTAAATAGAAATAAGCAAAACCTATTAGTCTTTCCTATTTTAGCTCTTTACTACAAAACAAGTTAGCTTTCTGTCCTTTGTTAACTCAGCCCCTAAGCTCCAGTTAGATGTGTCTGTCATTGGTAAAATCTAATACCATATTTAGTTGTGTTTGCTACCTTAGAAAATACAGGGGATACTCTAATCCATTCATTCATTCTTCGCAAGAAAGGACAAGCAATCCTTCCAATCCAATTCTAAACACAAACTTATTTATAGGTTACACTGAGGGACTGGTGCCCCAGAATGCAGAAGAGCCATTTCAGAAAGCCATGAGAGATGATGCCTCCTGGGCCAGCTTTTGTGATCCAGGAATAACTTGGTCTGAGCAACATAAACTAAACAACAGCGTGGGCAAATGACATTTCTTACTGGCTTTTCTTGATTTACCCAAAGATTGGAACCTATTATTTCTCCAAAATTCCAGAGTTGAGATGAGTAGTAAGAATAACCCTAGAGGCCCTAATTTTATTTTGGAGAATTATGCACAGGAAAACTAATCAGCATCCAGAAAAACATAAAAATTATGGAGGCTTTCATTAACCCCAAAGAAAGCCTAGGAAGCTGTTTTCTCCTCACAGAAGTCTATCAGGTCTGATGCCCCTGCCACTGCTTCACTTGGATTCAAGTCCATCCTACCAGGACACCGAAGGTGTCTACTAAACCAGCTTCCCACAAGTGAGTCTGCAAGACCTGGTCATATCTTCCCTGGCATAAGCACAGGGCTCTATGGTCCTTTTACACATTGCTAAGAAGCAACAGTGGAAAGGAGGTTCCTCCAGGATTTGATGATAAAGTCAGGAAACTTCAGCCAACTATCATGAAGATCTCATTCAAATGTGTCCCTTCCAGAGAGATGCAGCTGAGGAGATACGAGATCACCTATTTCCAAACAGGGTGGCTAGACAGGTCTTTAGACAGGAATGCAAATAAGAAAGCTGGAAGTTAGTCAACTGCTCTAAAGAAACAAACTATCTAGTAATCAAAGGCCATCTTCTACCAGTATAAGAAAAGTGTTTAATAAAACTTATGTAGCAAGGGGTCATCAGGAATTCTAGATACAGGTGTATCAGACAGTCATAAGGGGGTCACCAGAAATTCTAGATACAGATGCATCCAAGCAGTGGGATCCAATGTGGGTGGACTTCAGCCTTCATACCCATCTTCTCCTTGTCCTTAAAGGTCCAATGGGGAAGATAACAACCTTGTGGGAGTCTTGGGAAACTGAAATGAGTGAAGTCTCATGTACTGAGCCTAGTATACACTGAAGTCTCAACACACACACACACATGTATATAAATATACACATACATCCATATATGTAAAATCACATGTGACATACACATCACATACTGTGCTAACATATTCCACTGGTAATACACATATACAGAAACATATATATATATATATATATATGTGTGTGTGTTAATGTATATAGGTATATGCACACATATAAACATGTGTAGTAGAGGTAGCAAATGCAACATACTATGTGACTTCAAATATTGAAATATTAAGACATTCTTTTTATTAACAGACTTTGTTTAGAACAATTTAAATTCATAGCAAAATTGAGCTGTAGTACAGAGATTTCCCATATACCCCTCCTCAACATATAAATAGCCTCCTGCCATTATCAACATCTCCCACCAGAGTGCTACATTTGTTACGAATAATGACCCTACATTGACACATCATTCATCCAAAGTCCCTAGTTCAGGGTTCACTCTTGATGTTATCCTTTCTATGGGTTTGGGCAAATGTAGCTACCATTACAGTCTCATATTGAGGAGTCTCACTGTCCTAAAAATTCTCTTTCACCAATTCTTCCCTTCTTCCTTTTCCCAGCCCCTAACCCCAGGAAACCACTGATCTTTTCACTCTTGCCAGTGTTGTGCCTTTTCCAGAATGTCATACAGTATGCAGACTTTACAGATTGGCCTCTTTTGATTTTGTATGCATTTAAGTTTCCTCCATATCTTTTCTAAGCCCATTTCCTTTTAGCACTGAATAATATTCCATTGCATGGGATAGCTTATTTATTCATTCACTTACTGAAGGAATGCTTAGTTGCTTCCAAGTTTTGGCAATTATGAAGAAGCTGCTATAAACATCTGTCTGTGTACAGGCTTTTTGTGTAGAGGAATCCCCTTTCCATAGCAAATCTGATCACACTAGCTGGCTTTGCTCCCCTCCCTGAAAGCACCTTGGAGGCACCTCCTTGAATTTTCCAGGACCTCACTTAGTAAAATCGTAAAGTCACGTGAGGTGGTTAAGAAAATGAACTCAGTAATCAAATGCAAGGGCTTTGAAGGAATGGGATTTGAATTCAGGTTTCTTCGCTTATTCCCTCATTCAAGCATCTCAAGCATCAGTTTCCTTATACAATCACAACCCCCTCCAGGGGCTGCTGTGAGGGCTGGAATCCTGTGTGTAAAGGCAGGAACACAGTGCCTAAGTGCTGTGGTTGCTGATGTTCTTGCAAAACCAGCCAACAACACTTCTTTTCTTCTGACTCTACTCAGGAAAAAAAAAGTCCAAATGGCAATTTGTTCCCTAGCAGAGCAGTGGCTGGTATTCAGTTTCTCACTGAAGTTTAGTCACTTATTAATTCTGTTTCCACATCAGCCTCTTGTGAGCTGGGTTAGCATATTTCTCTAGTGCTGAAATGTCACAAAAATGAGTTTCTAAGCAAACAAAGCTGAGCACCCAAACTTGAACTACAATAGCCAAACAGCCTCCTGACTGATGTAAACTGTCTTTAAATAAAGGTGTTTTTAACCCTACCTAACAGAGCCACCTTCAAATTCTTGGCAGCTAGATCATTTGTTAGTTATTGTGGATTTTTGTTTTGTTTTGTTTTTGAGACGGAGTTTTGCTCTTGTTGCCCAGGCTGGAGTGCAATGGCGTGATCTTGGCTCACCGCAACCTCCACCTCCTAGATTCATGCAATTCTCCTGCCTCAGCCTTCCGAGTAGCTGGGCTTACAGACATATACCACCATGCCTGGCTAATTTTTTGTCTTTTTTAGTAGAGACGGGATTTCACCATGTTTATCAGGCTGGTCTCAAACTCGACCTCAGAAGATCCGTCCCACCTCGGTCTCCCAAAGGGCTGGGATTACAGACATGAGCCACTGCACTCGGCCCAGTTATTGTGCTTTTAACTGGAAAGCAAATCTGGGAAAAGGTTAAGCTCCTTAAATTTAACAGGCAGACGTGTGTTCACTGCTGTGTGGGGGACACTCAGGATTATTATGCAGAGAAGAGCTGAATTCCACTGAAGGAAGAGGACAGGAGAGGTGTGGAGAAGGCAGCCACAAAATTTCCCATATAAATGACTTATATTTTCCTACAAACAACCATAAACTTGGCCTGTTAAATATTTGTTAAGCTTGTTAAAAATCTTCATTTGAGGATTATTAGTGCCAGGAAAAAATTATAGGTGTCTCCTTGATGTACATTTTTAGTAGATACACACAGAAATGAACTGAAGATCGCTGCTTTCAGTCTTTGTGGCTGTCTACCTTCTTTCTGTCCTGGGACTGTCTGTGGCTTAATCATTGAAGGTAGACACAAACCATGGAGAGAAGAACCAAAACAACAAACAAACATTCTGAGAAAAACATTGACATTCAGAACTGGTCCAAGAGCAGATATTCCATGCTACTTAAGTTGCAGCAAAAGAGTACAGAAATATACCTGTGGCCCTCGAAACCAAATCTGACGAAGTGCTGTCTGGGCACCAGAGATTACCAAACTATAGAGGGCTTTTGGGGATGCAGGGCATAGCTGGGAACATGTGCCTTGCTCCATTGTCCCTGCATCTTGGCTCCTGTATGCAAGGCCTCTGTGTCCACTCAGGGATAAGGAAGGCTCCTTTTGCTGTTTCTACTCATTTGTCTTCCAAGACGGTGAAGACCTAATGAGTCACTGGCATTTTGTTTCCGTATTGCCCAGTAGAAATTGGACAACTATATGTGAAATACAATTTCTGATAGAAAGTAGGAATTTTTTGATCTTCTACCAAAAGACAATAAAACAATATAAAATTGTTTCTGTTTGTGTCAATAACTTGACTTCAGAATAATTTTTTGTATGGTCATGAAAATAGATTACAGTGAAAAGAGTAGAGGATTCTTACCAGAACATTTTTAACAATATACTATGATAACCTTAAAAATAAAAACAGGTTGCAGAGCATAACTGGACTTCTTAGTTAGAATGAAATGTTATTACATAATCTAACGCATTACTGACTTTTCATCTATCTTATTGGGTTGCTAAAATGGCAAGATTAAAATCACAGTGTTTAATCATTTGCATTACCCATTATGAGAGCATTAAACAAGGTTTATATGCCAAATTATTACCATTTGCTTGCATGTTGCTTGGGACACTGTGCACATATCTCCTGCAATTCTGCATGACTGCTCCAACTACTAGAAGACTGAAATATGTTGGTTTTTTAATATAAGCTTATTTTTTGTTTGATTTTTTTTATATAACAAGTAGACACCCTTCTTCATATTTGAGCAGTGGTCTAATAGACAACAGAAGATAGTCGTCCCTTTTAATGCATTTTTAACCAATTAATTAATTATTTGATAGTTTTAATAAATCAAAATTTGTAATAAAAAAGTTTGCTTTTTCCCCAGTGCAGTGACTCCTGCCTGTAATCCCAGCACTTTGGGAGGCTGAAGCAGGAGGATCACTCAAGCCCAGGAGTTCAAGATCAATCTGAGCAACATGGGGAGACCCCATCTCTAGAAAAATAAAAAATAAAAAAATCACGCTACCATGGTGGTGCACACCTACAGTCCCAGCTACTCAGGAGGCTGAGGCAGGAAGATTGCTTGAGCCTGGGAGGTTGAGGCTGCAGTGGGCCATGATTGCACCACTGCACTCCAGCCTGGGCAACAGAGTGAGAACTTGCCTCAAATACACATATTTATATTATTATAAATATCTATATATTTTTTTCCTGTCCACACACTAAAGAAAACAAATATCTAAAATGTTCATGAGTGAAACAGTAGACACTGTCATAAATTTGCACAATCCTACATTTTGTTTTTTCCTCTATGCAAAGTAAGCTTGCAGATAACCTCTGCCCTAGAAACACCACGTGACCCTGAAAGGTACCGATGGTTATGGTGGTTATTTTCCATTTGCTCTTCCACCTCCCCAGGGCCATGGCCTGTGGAGGGTGGAGGTGGTCTTTAAGGTCTGGATCAGCTGGCTCGCCTTCCCTCCAGTTTCCACTTAAGGGAAGCACGGCAGGAGCTGGCAGTAGGGGAAAACAAGTCCCCTTTTCCCTCTCGCTAGCTGTGGCACTGCAGCATGGCATTGCTCCCCCAAAGTCACTGCTCCTGGTGAACGAGCCCCTCCTCTACTGCTCCAGCCCTCACTGAACAACTTTTTCACTCCAAATTCAACTGTACTAGGTGCTTTACTATTACTTGTTCATCGCCTTAACCCTACCCCCACCTCTGTACATATCCACTCCATTAGCCCCCAGGCCCCTCCTTGATAAAATGATTCCGTTTCCAACCCTATTTTTATCATCTTGTAGCTATGAAATACTTTTCCATGAATTTTTAATTGGTATATGCTTTTTACACAGTTAACATTTTGGATTTTAATTTTTAAAAACCACATGTAAAACCACACAGATGAACATTTCAATGATGTCTTCATTGGATATACGTTTGATATGGATTGGCTGTGTCTCTATCCAAATCTCATCTTGAATTCCCATGTGGTGTGGAGGGAACCCTGTGGGAGATGGTTGAATCATGTGAGCCGGTCTGTTCTCCTGATGGTGAATGAGTCTCAGGAGATCTCATGGTTTTATAGAGGGGAGTTTCCCTGCAAGGGCTCTCTTCTCTTGTCTGCCGCCATGTGAAATGTGCCTTTCACCTTCCACCATGATTGTGAAGCCTCCCAGCCATGTGGAACTATAAGTCCATTAAACTTCTTTCTTTTATAAATTGCCCAGTCTCAGACATGTCTTCATCAGCAGTGCAAAAATGGACTAATCCAACATTTTACTGAAAATCCATTTCCTAAAAATCCACTGTGATTTCTGTGCTTGGGATAGATTTCAAGGAGCATGATACATGGTTGCATGGTCCCTTCTCTAAAACAGCCTACAGTCAAATGAGGTGAAAGGCTACACTCAAAAGAAGTGTGCATGCCTGGATGTGACCTAATGAGTGGCACAGCCAAAAAGCATTCACAGGACAATCCCAAAAGCATCTGGGTCATGAAAAATATGGACTATGAACCAGTACAAAAAGTAAATATGATTTGAATGGAAGTGGCCACTAAGGCGAGGGCTAGAATTACACATTAATGCTAAGGTGATAAATATTTTCTTATATGAAGAATTTAAGGGCTAAGGCTGAATTTTCTAAAGACAGAGAGGAGAAAAGAAATATTTGTTTTAATGATGAAACATTACTTCAAGAGATTTTTGTAAATAATTTTCTTATTTTTTATTTTCTATTCATGTCTGAGTATTAAAAAAAACTTCATATTCCATGAATGAAAAAGTCAAGTGATTTTTTTAAAAATAGCCATTTACTATATCCAAGCTATTCAAATCTAATCAATGTCAACATTTTAACATAATTACTTCCAGCATTTTCTCAGGTCTTACGCACTTCTTACATATTCAAAATAAAAATCACATATTTTGAATTATACGTTCTTAATATGATAAGTTTTTTCTATTATCTTTTAACTAACTGTCCATAAACATCATTTAGAGTGCAGTGCAAATTAAAACCAAAATGAGTTATCATTAAACATCCACTAGAGTGTCTGAAATTAAGAAGTCTGACAGTGACAAATGTTGATGAGCATTTGGCCCAACAGGAACTCTCAATGTGAGCACAAGCTGGTACTACCTCTTTGGAAAACAGTTAGGCATCAGGTATTCGCATATATTCTTACCATATAATCCAGCAATCCCTTTTCTTGGAATGTATGAGACAATCATGTGTGCATATGTGCCATGTACTCAAAGAGTCATAGCAGCAATATTCACTTAAAAACTGGAAATAACCAATACCTATCAACAGTAGAATGGACAAATAATTCATATAATAAAATACTAAACAGCTATGAAAATGAACAAACGACAACACAAAAAAAATCTCACAAACATAATAATGCATAGAAGAATCCTGGCACACATAAAAAAGAATGAAATAATTTCTTTTGAAACAACCTGGATGGACCTAGAGGCCATTATTCTAGGTGAAGTAACTCAGGAATGGAAAATCACATACCATGTGTTCTCACCTATAACTGAGAGCTGAGCTATGGGTATACAAGGGCACACACCCAGAGTGGTAGAAAGGACTTTAGAGACTCAAAGGCAGCAGGGAGCAGGGGAGGCAGTGGGAGGGAATAAAGGATAAAAAACTACATAATGGGTACAATGTACACTACTGGTGTCACAGGTGCACTAAAATCTCAGACTTTACCACTACACACTTCGTCCACGTAACAAAAAACCATTTGTACCCCCAAAAGCTATTGAAATAAAAAATATGCAATAAAGAAAATGGGAAGTTCATCAGAAAAAAAAATAAACTAAAAAAAGAGGAAACCTGGCACTAAAGAACATAATGTTCATTAACATTTATATAAAGTTCATTAACAGACAAAAGTCAACTTCAGTGTTAGGAAAGTCAGGATAATGTTTACTTTCAGGTGGGTGGAGAATGTGGAAGAAAGGCTTCTAAAGTGTGGGGATGTTCTATTTCTAGACCTATTAAGAGGTTAGAAGTTTCCACTCCATGATCATTCATCATAATTTACTGAGCTACATGTGTACATTTTGTGTATCTTTCTCTGTATTATTCATCAATAATTTTTTGAAAGGATACATGCCAAATATATCAAGATTTCCCATAGTGGTTTCAACCATTTCAATTAAATTGAGAAAATCAAATTGTTATACATTTTTATTTTTCAAAACTTATAAAATATTGATGCTTTAAAAGGTATCATAAATAATAGCATATTTACTGCTATAAAACAAAAGTAGTCTAGTTGACACAACAGTCTAAATTCAAAGTAAGCTATGGAAGGTGGACATCTGTGTATTAACTTTGGAGGGGGCTGAGGCTACGGCTAAGCCAATCAAAGGAGCTTCTTGTGAAGAAAGAGGCCAAACAAATACAAGGACATTAGTCATGTCCTTCCAACAACCAAAACAATGTTATACAAATATCACTATGTGAGAGCAATGCAACTGTTTATAGCTGAAACTGATTTCATTCCTTCCAGGAAAGACTGAAAAGAACAATGTGCTAAATTTGTCTCTACTCTGTACTGTAAATATAACTCTATATTAACAAATCAAAATTTCAAGGTCAAAGAATTAAAAAGAAAGTCCATTCCAGCCATTGTAACA
Organism: Alouatta palliata; assembly: GCA_004027835.1. Taxonomy (NCBI): domain Eukaryota; kingdom Metazoa; phylum Chordata; class Mammalia; order Primates; family Atelidae; genus Alouatta; species Alouatta palliata. Next base: position 10,118 of record PVKV010025080.1, read on the forward strand.
TGCAATGCACTGTTATTAAAAACAGATCCTAATGAACATACTGCTGGTTCAAATATGTACTTGAGAGCTAAATGACCACATCTCATAGCATGGGACTGTGTTCCATCCCACTAACCCTTGCTTAGAGAGAGCTCCATGTGTGTGTCACACTTTAGAATCAAGAACAGAAGAGAGAAAAAAGTGCTGAAAAGTGTGTATCTGAACCAAATAGCAGATGACAACTTGTTTTTAAATAACATACATTTTAAATACTTTAATTCCATGATTACACATTATATTTAAAATTATTTTAGCAGACATTTTTTGTCCTCCAAATGGAGTCCAAACAGTTCACACAAAGGTATCCTTGTTTCTTCAATGTCTAATAAAGGAAAACAACATTTTCCTATCTTCTTCCCCTGATTACTAGAGTTGGTAAGAAGGATAAAACCAGTAACTACTATATAAAATGCTTTAATATATAATGTATGTACTATATAAATATAAAATGGAATTACTAAGTGTAAATGAATATAATATTCTACCTATAATTATGAAATTACAAATTATAAATTATTTAATATAATAAAAATAAATGTGAGAACTCACTGTTAGAAGAACTAATATGCTATGTCCATCTTTACAATCAATGTCCACAGAAATACCACCTTGATGAGGAAACAGCTGTAGCTGTCAAAAGAGACATTCAGATGTCCAGTTGCAATTCTTTTCCTACCCCCTAGTGCCACGTTGAATGGGGGATGAAGAGCTGATCTTATTGGTTGGGTTGTGTGACATCTGATGGGGCTCTGTTTTCTAGACATTTTCCTGCATTAAGAATGCACATAGATGTTGTCCTTTCCTCTCCTCTTCCCCTTAGATAAGAAGTAGTTACCTAAGCCGGGCGCGGTGGCTCACGCCTGTAATCCCAGCACTTTGGGAGGCCGAGGCGGGTGGATCACGAGGTCAAGAGATCGAGACCATCCTGGCCAACATGGTGAAACCCCGTCTCTACTAAAAATACAAAAAATAGCTCGGCATGGTGGCACGTGCCTGTGGTCCCAGCTATTCGGGAGGCTGAGGCAGGAGAATTGCTTGAACCCAGGAGGCGGAGGTTGCGGTGAGCCGAGATCGCGCCATTGCACTCCAACCTGGGCAACAAGAGCGAAACTCCGTCTCAAAAAAAAAAAAAAAAAAAAAAAAAAAAAAAAAAAAAAAAAAAAAAAAAAAAAAAAAAAAAAAAAAAAAAAAAAAAAAAAAAAAAAAGAAGTAGTTACCTTTGAGCAGCTAAGCCTTTTCCCTTAGGTGGTCCCTTTTCCTCCAGTGGAGCAGGCCATGGCCAATCCAGCCAGGCCCAGATGATCAAAGAAGTCTCTGCTTCCATCTCACTCTTCTGCTCCCCGTACCTGGAAGTGTGCATTCTATACACCAGTTCTATACATCAGTTGCAAGATATCAGGCTTAGGTTTGACTATTGGGTGAACTAGATCTTTCAAAGCCTGCTTGGCTCTCCAGCTACTTAAGCCCAGACAGAGAAGCAGCAGTGCTGTGCTATTTACTTTTTAACAGCAAAGGATACAGAAAGTATTTAGCCTGGCGCCTGTCACATGGTAAGTTCTCAGTAAACGTTGGCCCCTGTAACCAACACCTTCATTCCTGCTGCTGCTGCCATTACTAGGGCTCTGGGTTAGTTAAGGCCAAAGTCACCTGGCTTCCATTGCCTTCTTGAGTACTGATTTCCCTGAAGGACCTGATATGGAGTGCAGCTCTGATGTCACTTTGGCATTATTTAGGAGCACCCATCTCATCTTTTCTCCTAACAAACAGATTAAGTAATTTGATTTGACCTTAGTTAAGATGATGAGAACTTTTTTCCCCAAAGTAAATTCGAGAGCATAAGAATTCTGTAGTTTTAGTTCAGCAACTTCATTGCTATGAGGAAATAAAACTTTTGTCTTTAGAAATAGAGAAAACAAAATTTTTAAAATAAGTTTGATTTCTGTGACATTTCTATTTTGCAGTAATTCTACTGATCCTATTTTCTGCAATTTGATAAATTACCAATTCCATCTCAAAAACAATATTCAAATAGGCAAAATAATATCCTTTCCCAAAGAATATACAGGGTAAAACAGAAAAATGTTGACACACAATAGTGTAGAAAGAACAGCTCCTCAAACCACTAAGTCCCTCTAAGACGAACTAACTGTGCCTGAGATAAGTGACATTTGTTTTTCTAGGTGCTACATTTTCCAGCAATGGAGAAACGTATTTATCAAGGTTTCCTTTTGCAGAAACTTTTGAGTCTGAGCCATGACAGGCACCAAGTTTAAGGAAAAATGACCCTAACATACATACAAGAGATTTAATTGGATCTGCTTATTTACAAACAAATGAGCTCATGCTTGTATCATTTACACGGAAATTTCAACAATCCAAGGTAAACAGCTACTTTCAAAATTTCAGCAGCACTAAGGCAGAATCTGTTATTCAAGGTAGAACTTTCCCTGCAGTGGATTTCAGGTACTGGGTGGATATAATTAACTGAAAACATGAAGTTAGGTTCCAATAATTTAAACCTTGCTTAATGTTGGGTCTGGTGCCAGGTGTTACAGAGGATATTTATACCAAAGACAGGAAGCACCTAGAATTGTGAGCCAAGAAGAGGGTAAGGCTACCTCAAGAATCAGAATAAATCTTTTATCAACAGTAGTCTTTTCTTCTACTAGCTAGTATAAAGATTTTTTTTTTTTTTTTTTTTTTGAGATAGAGTCTCACTCTGTCTCCCAGGCTGGAGTACATTGGCACAATCTCAGCTCACTGCAACCTCTGCCTCCTGGGTTCAAGCGATTCTCCTGCCTCAGCCTCCCAAGTAGCTGGGACTATAGGCGTGCACCCCTACGCCTGGCTAATTTTTGTATTTTTAGTAGAGATGGAGTTTTGCCATATTGGTCAGACTGGTCCTGAATGCCTGACCTCGTGATCCGCCCACCTCGGCCTTCCAAAGTGCTGGGATTATAGACCTGAGCCACCACGCCCAGTATATAAAGACTTTTTCAGTATTAGTTTCATCATCATCCTCATCATAATTATTATTACTGTTAAATCCTAATTAGACTGTTTTTTGAATTATCCTTGAACCTTGATATCTTACTCATACTTCCCCTCATTCTTTTAATCATCCTTATTTTAAGTTATATACAGATCTCCAACAAAGATGCTATCATTAATGATCTCAACAACTCTTCTCCAGAATAAAATCTTCAGGGTTTGCTAGGGCCATTGGTCCCACAGAGGTGAAAAAAGTGAGCCCTTTTGAAGTGGCAGGCTCTTTAGATGTAACTGAAGTAGAGCTTGTAGGACTACAACATGCGACTAAGACTTTATGTCCTAAGCACACTTCTCGATATTTCAGAACTTTATCCCCTTGAAGGGTGTTAACTTTTCAAAAATAAATTACATATGGAAAAGGAGTATATGTAGTGTATTGGGGAACAATTTGTCTGTATTATTCAACAGAAAACCAGTATCAACTTCTACATAAAGGGATACTTTTCTTAGGGGTCTTGTTATCACGGCCTTAGGGAATTTTGCCCAAGACATAGAGAACAGCATCACGGAGGACTGAAAATGAGTCTGGCCACTTGACAAGGAGCCACAAAGGCTCCTCCTGCAGTTCCTTCTTCAGACAGAAAGCAAGTCTTTCTGTCTGAGAGGAGAGAGGAGAGATTAATCTGACTGGAAATGTCTAAATGATGTGCAAGAATTACTTGTTCATATTACCCTTGGAAAACCTGTGCACAAAACCATGGTCTTATCGAAAACAGCTTTTTGAGCTTCACTGTTTTCACCTGTCAAATGAGCAGCTTCGGAGTAGATGATCTCCATTCTACTCACAAGGTTAAAAGTCTCCTTTGTTCCCAAAATCCAATGAGTTTTATGATTCAAACCATTTTTCCCTGTCTGCCATTGCTTAGCTTTGACCATGTTATAAAGTCTGTTGCTTGAATAAACTTTTGTTTAAAATTTAGTGATCCATCATTTGAGCATCTGACAAATGAGAACTCTTCTTTTTCCTTTCTTGAGAACAGCACCTTGAGGACATTCCAGCAACTCATGTCCTCTCTGGGCCACTGTGGTCTTCAACTTTGATACTAGTCCCAGGAGAAATGACAGGGTCTAGCTTTATGCTAATTAGACTTGGATGGTGATTGATTAGAAGAAAGTGGGACCACATAGCCATGCAAAAGGTTCAGTACTGAGCCACAAGCTTCAACACTAAAGGAGCTTTTACCAGTGAGTTCACAGCTATTAGATGTTTTTATATTAACAACATTTCTCCCATCCGGGTTTGTGCATTTTATCTTTATTCTTTCAAATCCTGAAATTGCTTGGATAAGAGAGAGGGTTTATATATTATACACACACACACACACACACACACACACACACACATATACACACACACACATTTCTAAGAGCAGCCTGAACTTTTAGGGGAAATTGAAGAGGCTTTGTGTCAAGTACAGCTAAATCCAGCCTTTCCATATCAAACCTCTGCTAGAAAATTACTGTGCAGATGATAAGGCAGAAAGATATAATAAAAAGTGACTCTACTCAATTTACACTGCAATATTGGTATGACTGAATATTTTTCATTCAGGTGCCTGATAAAATCGCTAAACTGTATTGCAGATAAATAAAGGAGGCTTCTGTCAAGAATAAACACCATTAATCATGAAGTCTTACCCTCGCAGAGCCTGTGCTATGCATCTGCACAAATACACCGGCATGACCATCACACAACACATGCTTTCCTTCTTTATAAACTGTTCCAAGCTGAAGAAGTGCTCGTTTTTCATTTTGTAAGGTTTAGGCAGCAATAGCATTTTGAAAATATTCTCTTTACATTTTTAACTTTACATTCTTGCAACTAGGCCCATTACTGTCACAGTTAGGAAAATGTGGCAGAGCTCTCAGGGGAAAAAAACTTGACAATGAATCAATTTTTTGACTGAATACATACATACACATGCACATAATACATATGACATACTATATATCCTTAACTCTAAGACGTTACTGATCTAAAGGTGTAAAATTGTTTCAGATACCACTAAAAAAAGATAATGGTTCCCTATCACTTTTAGTTTTTACTTTACTTATTAAAAGAGCACTTTTAGTATTATTCAGACATAGATTTTTTTAAACATATATCATTCTAGTACATGCACAAAAAAAGGAAATATAAGTAAAATCATTTTATTAAAAGATACTGGAACTTCCTTATGACTGCCACTTCACCAATAAGCAATTGTAAAACACTATAGATTGTAAAATACATCCCAATTTCAGAGACGTTAAAAGATGAAAAAAGGGATGCGCTTCTTAGAATAGATGATTTAAATATGGTGATAGATATGTAGTAGGCAATTCTGCCGTTTGTCAAATACCTATGCTGTGACAGACATCACGTTAAGTGCTATATATATGCTACTTCGCTGAATCCTTGATATAAAATGGGATTGAATGATGAAACTGGCTTGGACAGATTAAGTAATCTGACAGCAAATATCTGAGCTGAATTCAAACTCAGTCTATGCATTTAAGTCTATGCTTTTAAACACAAATAAAAACTACCCCAAACCAAATACACATGTACATATATGCTTAAACACACTATTGACATCAATAATTAACATTATTGATGTATTTAATAGAAAAGGATGGTATGGTTATTCTAGCTACCTTACCTTCCAAAAGGAACCTGTTTAAATTGACATTCAAATTGTAACGCCATGGAAAGTCAGGCTGGTGGCTGTGGTATACACAAAGTGTACTTGGAGAGTATAAAGAGTAATGAGGGAGGTATGACCAGCATTCAGGCAAGACTTTTTCAGCAGAGCTTCACATAAGGAAAGAACAGTCAAGAAACTTTATGGCTTAGAGGGAAAAAAAATGGCATGTGGGCATGCATGTGTTAGGGCTATAGTATTTTAATGGAATCCCCTTGTAAGTGTCCGCACTAGAAAAAAACAATGAACAAATTTAAATTTTCCCATAATCATGAGATGTTAAGAACTAGAAGGGATCTTAAGAATCATTTAATCCAACCACTTTATTTTGTACATGAAAACAAGGCCTGCAGAAGTGAAGGAAAGTGCTCAAGGATCCGGTTAACTTGTGGCAGAGTTGAGAATGGAACCTCGCTGAGGTATACATTTATTATGAAAACAACTGATTAACTAGTTTTACGAAAAGGATTATCAGAAGCCATGTGCCAACAGCACTGTTTGAGTTTTCTGGAATTACACTTTGAAACCAAAGCAAATAGCATTGTCATGGGTGAATGTAACCAACATATTATTGGGTGGGGAAGGCTTGTGCTCAGAGGAACTATTCAGCAAAGCCATAATCCAGTCCCACCCATGAGGGATGTTTAGTAGTGTTACACAGGAAGTTTTATGGAAGTTGAATTTCAGCTCACTGGGGGATCTGTTTGCAGAGCCCACTCCAAGCAGGAAGTGCCTCTTCTAGCCAAAAGAGGTTTAACTCTCATCTTCATGATAAATCCTCCCTCTGTGAAGAAGCAGCTTGATCCTGCAGAGTGAAGTGTTTATTTGCTAAATGGAACACTGGCAGAGACCCTCACAACAAAGTCTGTGCCCCATTGATGCACAGCCATATTGGGAGCTCACAGATGCCAGACACCAAGAGCCTCGTTCAGCCAGGCCCAGCAAGAAAAGAAGAGGATACCACTGAAACCAGGCCCTGATCACACTGCTTGGTACTTCTCCAGTTCTTTAAGGAAAAGTTTCTGTGTTAAAAATAAGTATTTATATTGTATCATTTTCATCACAGACTGCGTGTTCAATCATTCTAGATAAATTTTTTGGTACTCTTTTTGGAAGCCCCAATTTTTTATTAAAACTTCTCCCAGGTACAATATCAATAAATGCAGACTCTGGGTTAGCTACAATCCACACCACCTGCTTATTAGCGCTGAGATTCTCAGGCACAAAAAAGGCAAGCAAAAACAGCTGAATGGACCCTTTATAAGAATTTTGCTTTTAAGTCAGCTGAATTTTGTTAAGAGATATCACAGTGTTTTACCAATATCTACATTGAGGGTATAATGCATTAGAGAATAAAATATTTACTCTTTGTTAGTAGAGGGTAGAAAACATTGTTTATAATTTATAAGTTGTTCCTTTCTGTCCCAGTCATAAACCATACTTCAAAAAATAACATATGTACAAGAAAAGGTAATGGTTATAATAAGTTACTCTAATAATTTTGTTTTTGTTGTTCATTATTTCTATACACATGGCAATGTATTTTGTGCAAATTAAACTGACATTCTTTAGATATGTAAATGTAACTCAAATGGAGCTAGTGGGCTCCCCTCTCACACTGGATGATTTATGTTACTAACGGGCTTGAACGTAACAACCTGAGCTACCCTCCTTCAATAGCATTATTCTCACTGAAAGAAAACCAAAACCAAATGACTTAGTAGCCTCCTTCACTGATTTTAAGGCTAGTAATGATTCCAGAGTAGCCACGTTATTAAACTAGAATGAAGCACTACTCTCCTCACTAATGAGGTTAAAAAATGTCTTTAGGTCTCCACGTTAGGGGCACTTAGCAAGCACTCTGCTTGGCAGAGATCTACAGCGGATCGAAGCCATGGACTAATCACGCAGGCCGGAATCAAATGGACTGGAAGAATTAGGAGACTTGTGGCTCGGAGGAATGTAATTCATGCAGAAAAGCGTTGTCAGAGCAAGGCCAGGGAACCTCATGGGAAGAAAGCAAAATAAACAGTTCAACAAAGAAAACAAAGAAGGGCCAATAGGCTTTTCTAAAGCTTGAGTACACTGAGACTTCAGTGGGTGCCTAGGACAAAGACTTCATCAAAGGACACCCTTGCAAAGCAAACAGACCAAGGAAGGATGTTTCTCTCCAATACACTCAGGGGGAAGGGGATGGACTCTACTTTTCGCTCCTTCCAATTCAACTTGCACAACTCCCAACTTCCAACTCAACTCCCTCCTCCAACAAACATCAAGAAACAACCACTAATAACCTAAGTAACTAAAAAGTCCTGTTCGTCTGGGTTAAAAGATGGGGAAAGGTGGGGAGGTTAACAAAAATTAAATATGGTACAGTGCACCTCTGGATTGCACTTCAGATCACGAAAAGGCCTTTGGAAGTGTACCCACCACCTGGGTCAGAGCCCCACCACCTGCTCCCTACATTCCTGAAGATGAAGAGGGACTCCAGAAATGCTCATGGATTTACACTTTGAAAATTCTCTCCCACAAACAGTATACAACATCCACAACTGTGCAGAATGGAGCTTAGCCTGGCTTTCTGAAGAAGGCTGCACCTCTGCTCTCAGCTCCAGCCTCACAATTCTATTTCCAGTGGACTCTTGACTTCGGACTATTCTTCTCTCAATCCGATGACTACATGTATCACTGCAGCCCTGAAATGACTTTGATCATTAAAACAAGATTAAAATACTTGAGGCTGACCTTCTTTTCCCCCTCTTGGCTGCTTCCTTTAAGATGGAAGACCATGCTGTCTTTTGCTGACTAATCCCAAGGACAGGCTTAGAGTACTACAAAGAACACAGACAGATGTGAGCACTGTATGGGTACATACGCATATACATAATATAGTAAGATATATACAATAACATAAAACACTTACTTTGAATAAATACAACATGGCAGGTAATAAAAACATTAACATAATCCAACATAATTCTACTATTAATCTGTTATATCCCTGGCAAATAACATATGAAAAACCAGAGTCCCCTTTAGAGGTCTGATTGCTTATGTTACTGACTTACAGTTCTAAATTTGTTCCTGAAAACCTACCCTAGTGTGCACAGCATATGGTGACAACAATGGGCACTAGGAATATGGGAATTTTGCTTTGTGAGGGAACCAGACATTGCTTTGAACAGAGGCAAGAAGCATTTTAGTAAACTGGAAATGTTTATTTCCATGATGTCTTAAAAATGTAAAGCATATTCAAGCAACATGGCTTGGTGATTTGTTTTGCAAATGAGGCAATTAGTTTAACTCCTAGAGCTCCCCTCTCCCCACTCCCCATCAGGTGATAGAGATGCTATTGACTTATGGTGAACTTGGTAGTATTTGGATACTATTTGAATGTCTTTAGAAGAATATTGGCAGTTTTCATGTTTCACATGTAACTTGTTCCCAGATAATGAAAGACATATTAACCTTGTAAGGCCTGAGGGAATCATTTACTGTGTCCAGTTAACATAACTCCCTTCGGCTGGGTGCTGGCTATCCAGGCCGTACTGGACTTGGCCGTGGTATGCACGGGGCTCCTTAGGAACAATTTACAAGTGCTGCCTGGCAATGAGGGTACAGGTGAACCTTTAAAGAAAAAAAAAAAAAACCCTTAAAAAAAAAAAAAAAGAGAATGCCTTCAAGGGCAACTGTACACACAATTCATTTTGTTATTAGTTCAGATTTTCAGTCTGGGGCTAGGTTTCTGTTCCCTGTAAGAGTTTCAGCTGAGAACTTCCTTTTAGTGAATCTGTAACCTCCCTGTAGTTGCATAAAGAAGTTCTAAATATCCGTCACTTACAAACACGTGAAATGCTACATATGCCAAAATATTAGGTGATGGGATTTTAGAAAACCTGTGACTTTGGGTTGCAGACTCTCGCTTGGATCTTCATTGGAAATGCACTCACATGCTCTAAGGCAGTTCCCGCCACTCTGACCGTTCTCCCTGCATTATTTTCTTCCTGTACACACGTGTGCATACGTAAGAGAGAAGAGGCAGAGTATATTCCTAGCACTGCACTTGATGTTTTACAAAACAGAGTTATAAAAATTGATGCAATGTCCCCCGATTAGCTAGGTCAGCACAGGAGATAAACACGGGCCAGCAAGCCATTTACCTTGTTAATTCTTACTGAACTGCAACATAATCATGCCCGTTTGTGCTCTGGTCTGCCTTTTACAAAGACCACATCAAAACTAAAAATGGCCAAGATTGCATTTTTCAAATGTATTTCAGTATAAGTTATCTGCAAAACATCCCTACTTTTTCTCAGGACTTTAAGGATGAGTTTCAAAATCCACCTCTCTCCTCCTTTTTCATTTTAGTGTGCTTAGTTTGCTTGGATCACTGAAGACACAAAAATCTTGCTAGTCGGTTACTTAATATTCAAAAAGTTAGCAAGCAGGTTCCTGGAAACATATCTGCTAACATTTTATTTTCTGATGTATGATTTTCCCTGGGGCAGGGATGGGCATGCAACAATAACAACAGTGAGTGACAGGTAGCCCTGTGTCATTGGCCTTTGTTCCCCAGGGAAAGGTCTGAAATGAACTCAGCTTGCAGTGTGGCTATAGGAAATGGCATGTCTTTGTTTAGGTGAAAAAAGTGGGGCTCTGTTACCTAAGTGAGGGAGAGATGGCCACATAGGAAGGGCTGCAGGAAGCTTCAGTTTGGGGAGTATTCATTATATAAAACTAACCTCAAAGTATCTTCCCAACGGGACAAATTCTGTTAAAGTTCAATTTTCTCAAACACATATTTTTAAAAAAATAAATAAAATGACGACAGTAAATTTCTTTTTCTTTGAAGCCAGGCTTAACATGAGTGGAGGCATTGTACTCAAAGAAAAATGTCTGTTACAGCCCAGTACCTCCTAGGCCCCCGCAACAGGTTTGACAGCGGCCTCTATAGAGTCGGCGGCTTCCGGTTCAGTGAACGTGAATACCTCAGTCAATATCTGCTCCCGGGACCGTGCTGCTGAGCGAAGCACAAAGAACATAGGAATTTTATCCAAGAAGCTGGCGCTCAGACCCTCTGAATATACACTATAATTAGGGCCTGCTTTCTCTGCAGCTAAGGACCAAATTCAATATTTCAGTCATTAGAAATACTGCAAAACAGAAAGGAGTATCTGCCCTTTGAGTACAATTTGTTGTTTCTTAATGCAAAGTAAAGCGTGTATTGGTGGATCTGGATTTATGTGCCAGCTCATCAAAATTTTAGAAATTTAGGAACTGAAACTCAACCATCTTTTCATATCTATGAGGAAACTATGAATCTAGGTGGCCTAAGGTAGTTCTTGAAAATTAGGCAGGCCTTAAACTTTTTCAGTTAATCATGAGAAATGACAACCAAAAAATAAGACTTATTTTATTTTTTGGTTTTGACATGATATGCAGTGAAATATGTGAAGAATAGCAGTAGAAAAGCACAAAAGTAGAAAACGTGACACATGTCATTGCTCATAGAAAAAGAAAAATAAAGCAGAGAAGGAAGTATAGAGTGAGGATGGAGGGGATGTTATTTTAGACCAACGGTTGGCAAACTTTTTCTTTCAGGCCTTTCAGGTCATATTCTCTGTCACAGTTACTCAACTCTGCCCTTGCATTGCTAAAGCTGCCACAGATAATACTAAATAAGGAGTGTCATTGTGTTCCAATAAAACTTTATTGGCAAAAACAGGCCATGAACCATAAGTGGCCCATAGACCATAGTTTGCCAATCCCTGTTTTAAATAGCTGTTCGTAGAGGACCTCTCTGAGAAGGAGAAACTGAGCAGGGAAATGTATGAAGGGAGGGAGCAAGCCATAGGTATCTGAAGGAAGAAGCTCTAGGCAGATACACATTGTGATCTAGTCCAACATGGCTTCCCTTCTATTTGGTTTACCCTTATAATCACTAATTATTATCCACCCAATGTTCTAATAGAGTCTTCTCAAACGTGCTTCTTAAGTATTGGTCAACACTCCACCCAGGTGATGAGTCACAATTTACCAAACCACTCCTGTGGCTGAACATGTAAACTCTTCTGTTGTTTACTGTCATACCTTCTACAGTATCAAAGACTAATAAGCATCTCATTTTTGGGCTAATCAACAGGCATATTAGGGCAAAAGGCCTGAACATGGCTTTTTATGGCTCTTCCCACCCTGTCATATTTCAACCTTGGGAATGTGCAGAAGACACTGACAGCCAGTAACACTGAAAACTTCCTATCAGGTGCTGTTAGAAATAGTTGTGCTCAACCAGGAAGCAGAAGCTACAGCAACCATGTCTGTGGTCTTCATTATCACTAGCAAGTCACAGAAGTCTGGAGCAAGGGGTGTGGAGTCTGACGCCTGAATTAACACGATGGCACTACCTACTTGTAAGCTGGGTAACTTCTCTGTGTCAAGGTTTCCATATCTTTAAAATGAAACTAATAATAACTCCAGCACAGAGTTGTTATAAGTATTATAGAAGATGACTACATAAAGTCTTTAACATTGTGCTTAGCCTACAGTAAGTACTCAAAAATGTCAGCTATGGTCGTGATTATGTATTTTTCCATCGGAATTGTCCATTTCTTTTTTGTCCTTATCTTTGATATTGTTATGTACTTAAATTGTTCATTTAAGATGGCTAATTTCATTCATTTTTATTCCATGTATAGGATCTAGAAAGCAGCAATACATTAAAAAGTACTCAGTCACATAAGGGGACCAGTAAGTGCTTCAATAACAGGAAATCTGTTTGACAGTGGAGAGCATCTGACATGGCAATAGCTACTTTTAATAGAATCTCTTCTATCAAAAGTAGTAAGTGAGCTTTTGTTTTTTGAATCCTAGCTTGTTGGCATGAGGTGTCACACTCACGCAAAAACAAAAGAAAATGATGGTAACAGCAGTGACCTATTATTTTTATCATCATTAAAAATATTTATTTAAGAGCTACTATATGTAGGGCATGGGCTCAGCCTAGTAAATGCAAGGAAATATACAGATAGTATTCACCCTGAGAGATATAATTTAGTTCATGTTTTCTTTTTCTTTTTTGGGAGGGTGGGGAATATGTTAATGTTTGCTGCAGTATTTGCTAGAGTTTTGTAATTTGATATGTGATTACACTTCATTAGTCTCCATAACGTTTATGGTAAAGTACAAATACTGGGGGTGGAAAGAACTTTCCTTTGTTAATTTTAAGTTACACTACTAAAATATTCCAAACTAGTTATGCCCTCAAGTATAATTATAAGGTTTTACTAAATCTCCATATTTTACTGGAAACTTTCCTGAGAATGAAACAAAAGAAACAACTATTACCTGTACAGGCCCAATATATTGTTTTAAGTAAGTAGCTACACTGAAGAGGCTCCTTTGGAATAAGCGTATGAGCTCTCAGTAAAGACACTACCAGTACAAGCAAGGTGCTAAATTTGGGAGAGGGGAACTCAGTAGTAGCCCTGGCCATCTACTATTTCCTTCTCTAAGCTTTTACCATAATGATATGTCTTTTCTTCGAGCTTTTTCTCTCTGGGAAGAAATGTATTTATTCATACACCAAACTTGCCTCTCATCTCCCTGCTCTCATTCCTGACAGGCAGCCATAATTATGGGGGCGAGGCCTTACCTATTTCCAGCGCACTCTATTTCACAGCTGATATTAATGATCTTCATGTACTGAGTCCTCTCCCCGAGGTGAAGGGAAGTGGGCCACTTTCAGTGGGAGGAACAGCTCTCTTTACTTAGGTGGAATGATTCCAGAGAGTGTCAGGCAGCCTTGGAAGGAGCCACATTGACTCAACAAAGAAAAAAAAAAAAGAGCTGACAAACAGAACAGAACAGAACAGAACAGAACACGAGTGCTCATTTTCCCCAAGACAGAAAAGCTGGTTTTCGAAAGTGGATTAGTAAAGTGGATGGTGAAATGCAACAGCCTCTATGTGAGCTGGCTTGGGGTGCAGTACTGTTCACATCCCTGGCACAAAGCAGGAGCAGCTCACAGCTCGACAGGCAAGAAGATCGGTGGGGTTTAATTACTGCAATGGATTAGTAACCAAGGATCCAGCTTTGGAAAATGAATTGCAGATCTCAGTATGAAACAGAAGGACAGTTCAAAATTCAATTCATACTGGTCCATAAATGAGAAAACCTTGGCTCAGAAAGATTGTACGTAAGGGCTAAATTCCTTTTCCCTAGAAAAATCCAGAATGAATGAAATCAAATGAAATTTAAAGCTACTTTATAATTTGGGTTTCCACAAATACACCACGTCTACTTCTAAAAAGGAAGCATGCTTAATTGAGTTCTAACACTAAGAAACAAAAAACACACACTCAAAATGCAAGATAGAAAGTACTTTCATTATTACTGTGGAAAGTAGTCACTTGACAATGCAATTGTATTCTGGGGTAGCAGGCGATAATACTCCAATTGCCTGAATTTCCAAGTGAAATTTTAAAAGTTAGTACTTATTTTTATCCTAGCAGGCATCATTTGTTCCCACAGACTACAATAGTGCCTCCTTGAGTTCGGAAAGGACCAGCCCTGATGTCAACAATGCAAGGCAGGAACTACAAAGGAGACCAAGAAGAAAAAGCATATACACAAAATACGACTATGTGTGGAGAAACTCAGGTTCTTTCATTAATGCACAAAATAATCTCGGTAATAAAGTAGACTCAGTCTGATATTTTTTTCTAAAACATTCTACTTCTTGCAATTTACCTTAACAAGTCTCTCAAATGATTTGAGAGAGAGGGAGGGAGAGCAACACTTCTGTTGTCTAAACACCTGTTGGCCTAAGACCTGGTGAATTCAGTGAATAACTTTCAGAAGAAATGGGAAGATTTCTCATATCAAATGTTGTTTAATTTTCAAATTACTTGAATGAAACAAATGCAATGCAGGAATTGCACATTTTTAAGATGACCTTTAGGTGACAACTCAGGGAACAATATTTATATTTCAGGTCTTACTTAGAAGTTCTGAGTCTAAATTCATAATTTTGAGTTAAGAAACAAAATGCCAATAAATTATAATATTATTTCTAGTGCTGTATTTAAATCCATTCAAGTTTCTATACTTATTCTACACTGCCTAACCATAAACTGTGGATAACACTGTAAGGATAAGCAGGGCAAGCTAAAGGCATTCCATTTAACAAACTGGGTTCTTTAACACAAACTGACGTATTTCCGTACATATTTATAAGGCTTAGTGGTTATTATTAGGCTGTAATTGCAGTTGTTCTAACACCTAATAAGCCATGGTTGGAAAAACAAAGGCAGGTTAATTTGTGATTTCCTCTACTCATTCAGAGGCAAATTAAGTGTCAAACAGCTAATACGGAACATATTTCATTTTATGAGATTTTAATTTAATTCTGCACCATATTGTTGATGCCTTAATATAGGGTGGTTTATCTAAAAAGAGGAGCAATTTATAAACCTCTTTCAATAGAATCTTTAATGATAGGATATGATAGCATAATTATAGAAGCGCCTGCCCTTTTTTTAAATAGAGATCTGTCTGCATTTCCATCAACACAAATCCTTGTTTTTAAGAGACTTGTAATTTAATTTTCAAAGCTGGCACCAGAAGAACAATTGTGTATACAAAATAATGAGAATATCTTCAAACTTTGTCTTCTTATACTTAAAATATTTATTGCAAAAACTTAGTACTCTTCACTTGATCTCATTTTCTGTAAGACAAATATATAGCAAACAGTTTGGAATTCAAGTTGTGGATGAAGTGATTTTACTTTCCTAGGTAACTGATTTACCCCTCAGCAAATACATGCTTTTAAGATTTCTATAACCAAGTCACATTTGCCTAGATTAGCCTCCACTTTCAAGGTGATCGCAGGTGTCTACTTATCATACCTCAGAAGGTGCAAGAGCAACCCAGGGACTCATAACTGAGCAAGGGCAGAATAGAAACTCCCGGTATTTTTCATGCCCCCAACTGCCTGGAATGCCAACCCTCAGCATTTGTTTAGAGCTCTGTGCTTTTCAGAGTGCTTACATGAACATTATTTCATTGAACTCTCCCTGCGCTCTGAAGAGCTGGGTACAGCAGATAGCTTCATCTCCATGTAATGAAACCAGCACATGCAAACGTCAGTGGCCAGAGTTCACAGCACAAGTGAGTGGCAACACAAGAACAGGAATTCGAGATCTCTGACTGCTCCTCACCCGTCTCCCGGGCCAATGTGAGTGTCCACTGAGCACCTTTTACAAAGTGCCTGACCAAGTGCAGGGCACTGCCTACAGAACTAGCAGGAAGCAGTAACTGGTAACAATAAATCGCCAAGCAAGAGCAGAACATATAAGAAGCTACAAAAACAGTCTCTAGGATGGCCCTTGAATTAGTCCTTGAGGATGACTACAAGCAGGAGTTCACCATGCAGAGAGGGAAGGCCACTGAGACCAATGCAGAGAGAATGTCACATCACAAAGACCCAGGGGTGTGACATGTCCAGCTTCCTGGGGCCCACTTCATAAGCATAGCGTCCACCCAGGGCCTTGCCAGGACGCACCAAAACCAGGCAGTCCCAGGAGGCCACAAACCTATAAGCTCACCATTCTCTTGCCTGCAGCAATTATATTCCCTCTAGGAACCTTCCAAGACTTCTCTTCTGAGGCTCAGGATTATCTATCAGCTTTACGTTATGAATCTTTTTGATAGTTATACGTTTAGGCTACTAGAGAATAACTTAGTCAGATGCTGCTAAAGTATCCAAAGCTTGGCTAAAAAGGCAGGAAGAACTAAAATCCAAAGAAAACCCAGCTCAACAGTCACACCGGAAATGTGACTCCCCCAACTCCCCCTATGAGGATGGTCCAGATGCGACCTGCCTTGTCTTGTGATGTTATCACCATGGGCCAACGCAGGTCAGCAAGCAGGGCTCAGAACACACAGTGGGGGCTATAAGAGGGTTTGCTGTTATATTCCACCATAGAACCAAGACATGAAATTTGTGTTGATACATTCATATTTGAATTTCATTACAAGAAAAACTATAATGAATGCAGAGGACATAGTTCAGCCTATCATGTAAATTCATTTAAAACACTTCCCTAGAGCATCATTTCTGAAAGAATGAAGAACTCCAAAATTCCACAGAAAAATCTGATTTAAATTAACTATATCATAGAGGCTCCGGTCTGGGAGGAATTAGCCATCCATGTCTCCAAGGCCTATCTGGCCTTTGCATGCTCTGAACCATGGGGCAGAGCCTCATCTGAGATGCATGTGGTCACATCTGTACCATAAAACCTCTGTATAACGGGGTGAATTACATGTCATGTTTCAGGCTGAACTTGGAATTTCCTTCCCTTTGTATAGGGAATTTTTAATTGGTCTCTTGGTTTTATTTGAGAGTATTTTTAGCAGGCTTCAGAACCCTGTAAATACTTACTTGTGTTCCAGTGAAAAGTCAAAGAATAAGTCACAAGTTTCTGCATTCTCTCTCTATAAATACCCACTTCTCCTTTAATGCTTATAGAAGTCTGCAACACAGATTTATTACTTACCTCCAGGCAAATCTGCTCTGAAATTACAATTCAGTAATGGGAGATGGATCCAAAAAACTGTTGGTAAAATATTATATGTGTACTTGGGCATGTAGTTAGGATTGTTAATATCAATTAATTCTGTTCACAGAGGAGGACTTGTTTTAAAACAACTTCATTTTTCTTTGGCATAATATGTAATTACAAAGCTGTAACTAATAGCCATGGAGATGCAATCTACCATCTGAATAACCAGCGTTATTCTTCAAAGTATTATTTGTGCTTTTCTAACTTTACTGTCTCAGAATAATGGGTGATTATTAGATTTGACTAAATGTATATATCAAGGCTGTTGGCAAGGGACAGCCCATCTCAGAGAGTGGCTCCAATTATTATAGTATATGACAGTTTCCTGGACAGTACTACAAAAGAATACTATTTTATTTTGCAAGTCCACCATCCTTTATTTCCTCCAAACCAAGTAAGACAGTATTTATTTCCAAGAGATTTTCTTTTTTCCTTTTCTAATGTATGTTATCACCAGCATTCTTTCCTTCTATCTTTCTGTAACCCATGTGCTCGATCACATTTGCCATTTTGTTTGGGTGACATTCCCATTAATCAAGTGACTTTTGGTGTACTTACATAGGGGCTATGAAAATTTACCATAAAAATTTCATTAGAATTCATTGTGATCCCTAGAACAGGACTTTCATGTTACAGAAATTTTAACATAAAAAAACTTCACACCTAATGTCGACCAAATACATATTCTGAGGGTAACTTTCCATTAGGCTTTTACTTTTTAATTTAGTATTTACAGCCCACAGAACACACGTCAGCAAAATATATAGGAAATATCTGTCGGTTACCTAGTGTGACAGGCATTCCTCAGGAAGCGGCAGGGATTTGCTTCAGTGAATCCACGAACTGACAGGCTTGCTATATTTCAAAAGTAAATCTTACACTTCTATCACATCTTCAAAGCCCAGTGGATGTATCATTAACAAAAAGTCCTGAGATGGTAAAAGCCAGTATCTTGTTTCATTTCATTAATGAGGAAAGTGTTAATACTTACATATGCAATGGAGGAATCGGAGACGGATCATAATGGTAACGGCCCTCATGATGTCTGGCATCAATTGGCACAGGAGGATGGAAGGCAGGGAACAGATGAGGAGGATCTGAAAAAAAAGAGCCCAAGCTGTATCAAATGAACACTTCCAAGCAGCATTCCGATTCACAAAGCCACACTGCTGTACTATTATACCTTCACTACTTACACTTAATCTAAGAATTTGTGGAAGAACTCTTCAAGGTTAGTTACAAGGCTATGTGAGGCACTACAGAAGTATGACTGAGTAAGCCGAGCCTGCACCTTCCTGAGAAGGTAGAGCCTGTGACTGACTGCAACTAAAACCCAGACGGGAAAGCAAGAGAAGAACAACAGGGCTCCCTATCTTGAAAGCTAGCCTGACCAGAGGAGAAGGGCTGAAGGGAGCCACAAAGCCAAGAGGAAAAAATTAGAACACACTTATTTGAAAAATGAAATTATACTGTCACATTTTAGACAAAGACATTGTAATACAAACACTAGTTTCATTTCTCCCATGCTCATGATACTTTTAAGAATGGAAAGGCTCACTAGAATCTGTGGCTGATATATATATAAACGTACACATGCTTTTTTTTTTAACTTAAATGCATATTCCCCTTCTTCTTGGCCTGGGTTAGGCCTCCACGGCCCCCACACAAAGGCAGCAAATCTATGCCCTGGCCAGAAACATACTGTGCAGCTTCCTGAAAGAGATGAGCTGACCCACTCAGACTCACATAGAGAGAGATCTAGAACAAAACTCAGGGAATTCCTCCCAAGATAGCATTAACATTCACCTTGGCCCCAGCCCCCCTCCCGTTTCTGCCTTTCCCCAGTCCACGGCTCCGGGTTCCTGAGCTCCTGGGTGTGTGCTCTTCCTTAAAAACAGCTCCCCTATCCCCACTTAGTCCTAGAAACTCACACCCATTGTCTCTGAAAATAAACTTTTACTTTTCTTAACAAAAGTAGTGATTCACTGTAAAAGCGGAAGAGAGTTTTAACAGATTTATAATTAGAAGCATGAATGATGAGTCAAGGTTTTCCCAAGTTTCAAGAAGCAAAATGAATGGATCCAAAACCCAGAGGTTTGACTCCACGGCTATGAGACTAATACGACAGCAATGTGCCAGGACACGCTCTCCAAATGTGATGGGTCCATGCTGGTCCTGCTGCGAGCCTGCCCAGAGAGGACTGGTGTGTATACCAATAAGCCTCAGAATGGCTTCCAGTTATTTCACCCTAGTGCTGAAGGTAGCAGGCTCTAAACGTGATTCCAAAGGGGGCCCTCTCCACAGACAGGTTCTGATGGACCACTTAAGAATGCAAAGAGCGGGGAGAGATCCAAGATGGCCGATTAGGAGCAGCTGAGGATTGCAGCTCCCAGTGAAAGCGTGGAGGGTGAGTGGACGCCACATTCCTAGACGGATTCTTATTGCCCACCGACCAGGAGATTCCCAGGGGGAGGAGCCCCACGGGTCGCCAGCGCACCTGGTTTGGCCGGCGCGGCTGTTTTCGCCGGCTGGGCTGTTTTCGCCTGCGCAGGCGTTTTCGCCGCGGCTGTTTGGAGCGGCGCCCCGGCGCAGCAGTTCCCAATACAAAATACGTGGGTCCGGGTGCCGTTTTAGCTGGCAATTGGAACTCCGGGAAGGCAGAGCCGCCCATTCATTTGATTAAAAAAGGGGACTGAAACAGACAGCCAGGCCAGGAGATTTCCCAGGCAAAAAAACGCCAGCGCCTGCGGTTTCAGCCGGCGCA
>PVKV010025081.1:0-30273 GCA_004027835.1 Alouatta palliata
CAGACCTTCCTTCGAGTCCCACACTCCAACCCTCCTTAGATTCCACCCGATCCTCTTTTGAGCCTCACAGTCCCCCAGACCCTCGGTAGAGTCCCACATTTCCCCAGACCCTTGTTACAGTCCCATAGTCCCACCCTCCCCCAGACCGTTAGTCCCCCCTGACCCTCTGTAGAGTCCCACCCTCCCCCAGACCCTCGTTACAGTCCCCTAAGTCCCCAGACTCTCCTTCGAGTCCCCCTGACCTTCCTTAGAGTCCCACAGTCCCTGGACCCTCCATAGAGTCCCCCCAGACCTTTCTTGGAGTCCCCTAGCCCCTCCTTTGAGCCCCCCAGACTCACCAGAGTCCCTCAGTGCCCCTGACCCTCTTTAGAGCCCTACAGTCCCCCAACTCTCCATAGAGCCCCTAGACTGACTTAGCAGAACTCCTGCAGTTGCCCCTAGCAGCTGCTCCATGAAGCTCCCAGAGCCTTTCCAGTCCCCCTGGGGCCCCTGACGTTCGTGATCACCACCTCCCTCAAACCTTGGGATAAATCCAGAGCCCCAGCTCTGAAACAAACCCCCCCACCTCCTGACCCCCCACTTTCCATGTCCCTGCAGCAGCCTGAGTCCCCGCCTCGCCGAGACAGCCTGGCCTCCCTGTTCCCCACTGAGGAGGAGGAGAGGAAAGGTGGGTGTCGGGGAGCACATGCCCTGAGGGATGGCAAGGGTCGGGAGCGGGCTCTGAGCTGCCATCTCTGAGCAGGGGATGGGGAGGTGAGGGCAGGGTCAGGAGGACCGTGAATGTGACAGTGGACAGGTGAGGCTGGGAGCTGCGAGGGCAGGGTAGCCCTCTGAGCGAGGCAAGCCCTGTATTCACATCCCATGGGGCAGGTGCGCTGCTGTGTTCTAGTTGGTTAGATGCTGGTGACCCCCATCTCAGAAGTCAGTGCAGGGGGTGGGCCTATAGTCCCAGGGACCAGTTGGGCAGTCTGGCAGTTCTGGGGCACGTGTCTCCTCCTGCAAGGCTGGAGGGACAGGAAGCTTACAGTGACCTGGAGCCCACCCCATCCCCACTTAGGTCCTGAGGCTGCAGGAGCAGCAGCGGCGCAGCAGGGCGGCTACGAGATCCCTGCCCGACTTCGGACCCTGCACAACCTCGTGATCCAGTACGCGGGGCAGGGCCGCTATGAGGTGGCAGTGCCTCTGTGCCGCCAGGCCTTGGAGGACCTGGAGCGCAGCTCCGGCCACTGCCACCCTGACGTGGCCACCATGCTGAACATCCTGGCGCTGGTGTACCGGTGAGTGCTGAAGCAGGCTGTCGCTGGGGGAAGGAATGGCAGGGACTGATTGGGTGCTTGTGGAAGGACCCTGTTACCCCCTCTGCCAGTATGGAGCATCTGGGGAGGTCGGGGCAGGGGACAGCCAGAATGGGAGAGGAAGGGAGAGCTCTTGCTATGAGAAGGGAAAAGAGTGGGACAGATCTGGGGGGAGGGTGTCACTGAGCCAGGCAGAGAGGAGACAGTGTAGACACCAGGGCCCCGAAGACTGCCGGCAAGAGACCTGGGGTGGCTAGAGGCTTGGCAGAGGTCTGGGGGTACAAGACTGGGTTAGAGACTTAGGAGGGATGGAGGGGACCCCACAAGGTGCCACCCATGCTTGGTTCAGCCAGGTTTTCTGGGCCTGCCAGGATCAGCCCAGCCCCTGTGGCTGCAGCTGCCCCAAACCCCTGGCTAACCCCTTCCGTCCCTGGGCCACCCCACACACAGGGACCAGAACAAGTACAAAGAAGCCACAGACCTTCTCCACGATGCCCTGCAGATCCGGGAGCAGACACTGGGCCCTGAGCACCCCGCGGTGAGTGAGGCCCCAGGGAGGCAGGGAGGCGGAGTGGGGCTGTCCCCACCCCTCCCTGACCGGTGCCTCCCCCACCCCTGCAGGTGGCCGCCACACTCAACAACTTGGCTGTCCTCTATGGGAAGCGCGGGCGTTACCGGGAGGCAGAGCCCCTGTGCCAGCGTGCTTTGGAGATCCGAGAGAAGGTCCCATCCCCCTTGCCCGACCCCGAGGAACCCCCTGTCCTGTGTAGCCCTCCCCATGCATCCTGAGCATGTACATTGTGACCTTGATCCTTGGGTGCCCCTTGTTTTTGGTACTGGGAGACCCCAGTTGAAGTCTAGGTTACCCAACCCATCACTCTTGACTTTGAGATCCGTTTGATCTTGACCCTGACCTCTCACTCCCCCCAACACCAACTGGGTCCCCCCCCAGCCTTTCTAACCCCTGACAACCAGCACAGCCCAACCCTGACCTACCCATCTGACCCTGTGCCCCACGAGTTTCTGGAGCAGCATGACGTCTGACCTTGGTACTCCCATTTGATGGTGTAACTTTTGCCCCCCGGTCCCCAACCTCAGGTCACCGTCTGCTTTGACGTTACCCCTAACTCACGACCACCATACGGCAGTGACATCACGCGTCCCACCACTCCTGTATGACCCCTGTGACTTGTGACCCCTGGCCCCCAGGTCCTAGGTGCTGACCACCCGGATGTGGCCAAGCAGCTCAACAACCTGGCCCTGCTGTGCCAGAACCAGGGCAAGTTTGAGGACGTGGAGCGGCACTACGCCCGGGCCCTGAGCATCTACGAGGCCCTGGGCGGGCCCCACGACCCCAATGTGGCCAAGACCAAGAACAACCTGGTGAGGCCCGGTGGGGGGCGCCTGCCCTGGGGACGCACCCATTGGCTGGGTACAGAGGGAGCAGCATAGTGGGGAAGGGACCCACCAGTCCCGGCCCTTGGAGCAAGTGTCCCATCAGACAAGAGCTGGCTTAGCACAGAGAACACGGAATCAGGAAATGCTTAAGTCCCTGGCGGCCCAGGCCAGCCAGTGAAGGAGGAAGCTGGCAGGCTGAGATGGCAGCACCAGACAAGTACTGAGCTCTATGCGGCCGGCTCCCTTAGCCCAGTCCCCGCATCGCTAGTTCTTACAGCGTCCCTATGAGGTGGGAGCTGTCACCCCACTTAGCATGTGAGGAGACTGAGGCACAGAGGCCATGCCACCAGCCCGAAGTAGGGCAGCCAGGCTCAGAAAAGGGGACGCCCGCCCTCCATCCCGCAGGCAGGAAGTGGGGCCGGGCTCCAAACTACTCTGCTCCAGGGCGAGGCTTTAGGCAGGGGAGGGATATGGCCAGCTCAGCACATTAGAAAGTGGGACTGGAGCCAGGCATGGTGGTTCACACCTGTAATCCCAACACTCAGCACTTTGAGAGGCTGAGGCAGAAGGATCACTTGAGGCCAGAAGTTCCAGACCAGCCTGGGCAACATAGCAAGACCTTTTCTCTACCAAAAAACCCAAGTGAGACTAGAGCAAAGATCTCCCAGACCCTCCCTCTCCACAGGCCTCAGCCTACCTGAAACAGAACAAGTACCAACAAGCGGAAGAGCTGTACAAAGAAATCCTCCACCAGGGGGACCTGCCCGCCCCGCTTGGTGAGTCCCTAGCCCCTGCCTTCCCTCCTGCTGGCTTCTCCCTGTCCCCACCTCAGTGTCCCCCATCTTCTCCCCTAGGTGCCCCCAACACAGGCACAGCTGGGGATGCAGAACAGGTAAGGATGGGCTGTGCCTCTGCTCCTGGGGTGGGCGTGGGGACTGCATGGGCTCAGGGGACTGAGCCGCGTCCCCGTCCCCTCCCCAGGTCCTTCGCCGCAGCAGCTCTCTCTCCAAGATCCGTGAGTCTATCCGGCGAGGAAGTGAGAAGCTGGTGTCCCGTCTCCGAGGCGAGGGGGCCGCTGGGGCCACCGGGTAAGTGTCGCTCAGGTCCGCAATGAGCCCTGACCACAGCAGGACCTGCAGCTCATCCCTCTCCTGGTTCCATGGCTCCCATCCCCCCAAGCCACACCCAGATCAAACCCTGTGCTGGAAAGGTCCCTCCTGGATTCACTTGATTCACTTCTTTCTTCCCTGCTGCCCACTTTGCAGAATGAAGAGAGCCATGTCGCTCAACACGCTGAATGTGGATGGCACGAGGGCACCTGGGACTCAGGTGAGGGACATCTGCGTCAAAGATGGAGTGGGGCCACATGGGTAGGTGCAGAGATAAGGTAAAGGCAGGGCAGTTGAGTTGGTGTCAGAAGAGACCCAGGACAGGAGCAAAGATGCATTTTACTTGAGATACAGGTGATGGGGATGGACAAGACGCTGCAGGGTGGATATAGCCCCTGCCCCTCACCTCCTACCATCCCCTGTGCCTCCCTCCAGTTCCCCAGCTGGCACCTGGACAAGGCCCCTCAGATCCTCAGCACCAGCACCCAGAACCTGAGCCCCCGCTGACGTTCAGTGAACGGCATTGGCTGCACCTCTTTGGGAACAGTGGGGGAGGGAGAGGCTGTGGGGGTCTGTCAGCTCCTGTACTCCCCTGCCTCTGAGTACCTGCTGGATAGCTACCGTCTGCTTCGATTAAAGGCTGTGGATGTGAGGGTAAGGAATGTCACCTGAGTTCATAAGACCTTCCAGCACCGGCCTTGGGACCCAGGGCCAGGGAAGACTAGGAGTCACCAGGAACAGTTGACGGCCTTGCCCTGCTCACAGCTGCTGAGCAATCTGCTCTATCCGCTGCAGTGTCTCCTCTGACTCCAGCTGCTCCAGGCTGAGCAGGGACAGGCCCAGTTGATCCTCCTGCAGAGAACAGAGGAAGCAGGGGGCTGTCAGGCAGGGGGCTGGGACCCAGACAGCTGCAGCACTTCCCCACCCACCTGTCCCTGATGGGGATTAGGGGTCTGAGGCATGAGGGACAGGATGTTTGAATGCAGAAATGTCCATATAATCTAGAGCAGGCCATCCCTGTCAACAGAAGATGGGGCTGAGGGAGGGGCCAGCCAGGGACAGATGGACTTCCCCAGGCCAGCAGAGTCTCTCCTGAAAAGGCCCAATGCCTCCTCCCCTTGCCTGGTGGCATCTGTAGCCCCTCGAGTCTCCCCCCGTTCCCCAGAGCCTGGCACACAGATGTACTTCTCTTGGCTGAGGAGGAGGGGCCCAGGCCTCACCCGGTGGAAGGGCTGTGCCATCTGCCGTAGGAAGTACTTGGCCACCTGGACGCCCTCGTCCACAGTCAGGTTGAGGTTGGCGTCTGTGAGGTGCTCCTGGATCCAGCGGGGCAGCTTCCCCCGCTTGTCCACACGGGCAAATCGCTGGGGGCAGAAGCACAGGCCAGGGAGAGAGCGTCAGGACCCAAGGCCAACCTCCACCCTTCGACCCACCCCCTCTGGGAAAGCCCCTCTGGGAAAGGAACAGGAAAACAGCCTGATTCTCGGAGGCTGGGGTGGGAGCACAGGGGCACCCCTGAACCTGCACCTTGTCGGCAAAGACCATGAGGCCGTAGTCCGTCTTGCCCCTAATGGCTCGACCCACGCACTGGGCAGCGTGGCGCATGGCATCGAAGGTGAGAAAGTCATTCTCACGGATCTGGAACTGGTCCCGCAGGTATTCCAGCCGCGCCTGCAGGTACAGAGGAGTGGGGGAGGTAGGGGAGCCGGCCATCCCCTGGCCCTAACACTTTGGGACTCCCCGGAAGCCAGTGCTGCTCACCTTGAGAATGCGACTCTGCGTGTAGACGTAGGGGACACCAAACATGATGACAGCCCGCCCATAGTGGTGCACTGGTGGGCAGAGGAGAGAGGGCAAGGGGGTTACAAGTGCGGCTGGTGCGACAGGGACGGCCTCGCGCGCCCCAGGATATTGTGTCTGAGTGGGGCAGAGAAAGGGTGTGTTCCTGCCGGGTGCCCAGGGACACGGGCAGCGAGGGCCCCTCTGTGCACTCAGGCTGTGGGTGGGTGGTTCCCTGCGGGAGCGGACAGAACGGGCAGGTTCCACTCACCAAAGTCAATTCCCTCCGACACTTTGCCCCGAGCCACTGAGAGCAGGATGGCCCCGCGGCCGTTCTCGCAGGCCTGAGGTGGGGAGGCCAAGATGCAAGCTGAGTCACTCCTCGGAGCCACCTCCCCCACCCCCTGCATGCTAGCCTCACACACCCACCTCCTGGTACTTCTCCAGGGCAACGCTGGTCTCGGCGCCATCCTGGGTCTCGATAAAGAGCAGCTTGTTTCTCTGGATGTTCTCAAGAATCCCCTGGGGATGGACCCAGGGACGTCAGAATGAGGGTGGCAGAGGGTGGGTTCAGGGCATGGCTGTCCTGGTCACATCCAACTCTCCCGGGGACTCCTGCATCACAGACCATTTCTCTGGGTCTCAGCTGGGGAGGAAGGGTGGAACTGTCCAGCCTCACTTTGAGGAAACTTAGTGATCCAGGTGGGGAACCATTAACTGCTTGGTAAGTAGAACAGGCATGTGGCTCAAGGGGGTGGCCAATTAGGGCACCCCATCCCCTGCCAGCGATTGGTGGAGGGGCTGACTGAGAGAAAGGCAGAGCCAATGAGAAGCTGCCCTGAGCTTTTCCATATGACACTATAATACAGTGTGGAGCCAATGCAAGGACAGACCAACCAGTGGGACAGAATGGAGAGTCCAGAAACACATGGCCACCTGTGCAGTTCAGTAGGGAGAGCTTTGACCAGAGCAAGCGGATTTCCAAATGGAACCAAAAAATGAATCTTGACCCCTACCCCACACCACACACAAAGATGAATTTGCGGTGCCTCATAGACCTAAATGTGAAAGCTAAAACCATAACCTCCTAGAAGGAAACACAAGAGCCTCTCTTCATGACCTTGGCATAGGCAAAGATGTCTTAAGCAGGACACAAAAGGCACCTGGGCTGTGGGGACTGGGCCACTTTTCCTGCCTTGTGGAACCCACCCATTGGAGGACAAGGCCTATGCCCTGGCTGTAAGGATGAAGTTCCTGCTTCTCATGCATGCTATTTCCTGATACTTGGATTAGCCAAGTTCACTCATCTCACCCCAAAGTGCTTTCACCTACTCCTGAAAACCTAGACATGGTGTGCTCAGAGACAGGAAGTGCAGGGTGACCTCCCCTCCCACCCATATCCTGTTGGTCACCCAGGGCCTGGCTATGGTGAGCCCTATTGCCAGAATGCCCCACAAGCTCCTCCACCTGCTTCCCTGAAGACCCTTGAGAGAGACTGCCCTGATTCTCAGTCCAGCCTTAATTCTCTACAATCTACCTCTAACCCAGCTAAAGTCACACCTGCTACCTCAGCCTCCCCACCAGGCCATCTGTGCTAGAGAATCGCAGGGATGGGGTGACCCCAAAGAGCAGCAGGGGAGCAAGGAACCTAGAAGGTGGGGGTGACTCCACCATGGGGTACTGCTCTGAAGGAGGGGCCCACATTGGGGCTCATGTCTGCATTCTCAGCATGATGTACTGGGGTCAGGGCAGGGGTGCATGCTGCTTATACCCCGTCCCTACATGCTGCACACACTCTCCTGTCACACAGGACACCTGTCCCCATCAGAGCGTGAGAGAAATGAGGCTGACACCAGTGCAGTGCCAGGGGCTAAGGAGAGCAGGTGACTCGGCGTACCTGCTCATACCAGGAGGCCACAGTGCTCTCCATGTACTGGTAGCTGGTGAAGAAGGCCACGATGCCATCAGGGACCACAGCGGACATCTCCAGCAGGAGGTTCCCATAGTTCCGGATCACAGCTGCAAGGAGTCAGAGGTTGGGCCCTCCACTGGCCCAGATCCACCTCCCTTCTCTGTCTTGGAACCAGAAGTTTCTGGAAACCCCCCAAGGTTGGCTATCAGGCTGTTCACACACATCCCGCTCCTTCTCCTGCGCCTGTTTGAGGACCGTCCTTGCCACCTCCTGAAGTCACACTTGGCTGTGACTTGAGTGCAGAAGGGGCCGGGCATGGTAGCTCACACCTGTAATCACAGCACTTTGGGAGGCCAAGGCGGGCAGATCATTTGAGGTCAGGAGTTTGAGACCAGCCTGGCCAACATGGAGAAACCCCATCTCTACTAAAAATACAAAAATTACCCAGGTATGGTGGTGGATGCCTGTAATCTCAGCTACTTAGGAGGCTGAGGCATGAGAACTGCTTTAACCTGTGAGGTGGAGGTTGCAGTGAGCCAAGATCACGCCACTGTACTCCAGCCTATGCAACAGAGCAAGACTGTCTCAAAAAAAAAAAAAAAAAAAAAAAAAAAGCCTGGACACAGTAGCTCACACCTATAATCCCAGCACTTTGAGAAGCCAAGGTAGGTGGATCGTCTGAGGTCAGGAGTTCGAGACAAGCCTGGCCAACATGGCAAAACCCATCTCTACTAAAAAATACACACAAAAATTAGCGGGGTATGGTGGTGCATGCCTGTAATCCCGGCTACTAGAGGGGACTGAGGCAAGAGAATTGCTTGAACCTGGGAGGCAGAAGTTGCGGTGAGCTAAAGTCGAGCCACTGCACTCCAGCCTGGGAGACAGAGAGAGACTCTCTCAAAAAAAGAAAAAAAACCCAGGCATACTGGCACCTGCTTGTAATCCCAGTTACTCAGCAGGCTGAGGCAGGAGAATTGCTTCAACCCACAAGACGGAGGTTGCAGTGAGCTGAAATTGTGCCCTTGCACTCCAGCCTGGGCAACAGACTGAGATGCCATCTTTAAAAAACAAAAAAGGCCATGTACTACTTCCAGGGGAGCACCACTGTGATCACCGTAATCCAGTGTGTCACATCCCCCTGCCTCTGACGCACCCAGTGGTGGAGGTTCCCAGCTAAGGAGACACAGGGCAGGCCCCCTACCAGATCACAGTGAACGTGTACCATGGGCAAGCGGCAAGCTCTGGGCTAAGTAGCAGAGGCCGGGGATATTTGTTACAGCAGGATGATTCAGCCCATCTGACTGACTGATACACCTCCCCTCCTGGAACCGACAGAAACCAGCCCCACTGGGAGCATACCAATATCCTCCCGGGTCTCAAACTTGGAGCTGATGGCCACCTGGTCATTGCCTCGGCCGATGATCTGAAGAGAGCAAGGAGTCACGATAAGTGAAGCAGCAGCAACTGCTCCAGTGTGTGAGTGCTGACCACCTGCTGGTGCTGTCCTAAACTTTTCTTTCTTTTTTTCCCCCAGAGACGGAGCTAGGCTGGAGTACAGTGGCACGATCTCGGCTCACTGCAGCCTCCGCCTCCCAGGTTCAAACCATTCTCCTGCCTCAGCCTCCCGAGTAGCTAAGACTACAGGTACATGCCACCACACCCAGTTAATTTTTGTATTTTTGGTAGAGATGGGGTTTCACCATGTTGGCCAGGATAGTCTTGATCTCTTGACCTCATGGTTCACCCACCTTGGCCTCCCAAAGTACTGGGATTACAGGCATGAGCCACTGTGCCTGCCTTTTTTTTTTTTTTTTTTTTTTAAAAACAGGGTCTCACCATGTTGCCCAGGCTGGTCTTGAACATCTGGTCTCAAGCAAATGTCCTGCCTTGGCCTCCCAAAGTGCTGGGATTACAGGTGAGCCGCCACACCCAGTCTGCTCTAAACTTTATAAACACAATGTCATTGAATGAACCCTCAGCTATCCTGTTATCTGCACTGCACAGATCATCTGGGCTCAGAGAAGGTGAATTGCCTGCCCAAGGTCACACAGCAAGTAAGTGGCAGAGATGGCGGCCGGCTGCAGTGGCTGAAGCCTGTAATCCCAGCACTTTGAGAGGCTGAGGCAGGTGGATCACGAGGTCAGAGTTCAAGACCAGCCTAAGCAACATAGTAAACGCTGCCAAAAATACAAAAATTAGCTGGGCATGGTGGCGCTCTCCTGTAATCCCAACTACTCAGGAGGCTGAGGTAGGAGAATCACTTGAACTCAGGAGGCAGAGGTTACAGTGAGCTGAGATCACGCCACTGTACTCCAGCCTGGGTAACAGAGCAAGACTCCATCTCAAAAAATAAATAAGTGGCAGAGATGGAACTGGACCTGAGCCTGTCCACACTCTTGACCAGCAGCTACACTCCAGCCAGCCCTAGGCCAGCTGCATCCCGAAAAACCTTCTCATATGCTGGTGGGCATCCCCGCCAGCTGGCAACCTTCACACAGCCACCATGCAGTGGGTGGTCATTACTGGACCACAACCTCTGCCAGGCAATTCCAAAAGCCAAAAGCTCTGAACACTTTTTTCAAGTTTGGCACAAACTCACTAAGTAGCGAAACCTGCTCCAAGTCTCTCCAGAGGCCTGATTTACTCCTCAGTGTGATGCTTCCAAATCTTTTGCTGCCGAAATAGAAGTCTGACTGAGGGGAGCTGCCCAGACCCCACTGGGGGCATCACACACCACACAGCATATGCCTTGTCTCTAAAGGCTGGAAAATTCTGAATTCCAAAACACATGGCCGGGCGCGGCGGCTCATGCCCAGAATCCCAGCACTTTTGGAGGAACAGGCAGGTGGATCACTTGAGGTCAGGAGTTTGAGACCAGCCTGGCCAACATAGTGAAACCCTGTCTCTACTAAAAATACAAAAATTAGCCAGGTGTGGTGGGGCACACCCATAATCCCAGCTACTCAGGAGGCTGAAGCACAAGAAAATCGTTTGAATCCGGGAGGCGGAGGTTGCAGTGAGCGGAGATCTGTGCCACTGCACTCCAGCCTGGGCAACAGAGCAAGACTCTGTCTCAAAACAAAAACAAAAATAAAAAAACACATCCAGCCTCGGGGCTTCAGATAAGGAACTGAATGCCCATGCTGACATGCATGTGTTATGGAGGAGACGGAGAGGAAGGCCCACTTACCTTTGCCAGACCATGTACCCGGCAAAACCACGTTAACCAAGATGCTGACCAAGCGCCTACCTGTGCCAGGCCCTGGTCTACCTAAGTGTTTACCCCAGTTCTCTCTCTCAATTCTCTCAACAGCCCTGGGCGATCAGGGAGGATGTATCCCCATTTCACAGATGAGAAAACTGAGGCTTGAGAGTTGTCCCCACAGAGAGGCAGAATCAAGCCTAGGTCTGTCTGAATCCTGAACTCAGGCTCTTCTGCCTGAGCAGTAGGGGAAGCCAAGGAAGGAAGAAAGGAAGGTGGCCCCTGGCTCCCATCTCCCCTCCTAGCCCCAGCCCCAGCCTCTCCCACTCACCATAGGGCAGAGGCAAACCCGGGCCAGCGTCATGGTGAAGGTTGCCATGGTGACAGGGTGGAAATCCAGGATTTTGGGGTAGATGTCCAACGGGGACAGCGTCTGTAGTGGGGACAGTGGGCGCAATCTCAGCAGGACTGGGCAGGGACCAGGAGGCCCATGGAGGAAGGCTAGGGACTAGGAGGGGACAGGGGAAGGGTCCTCACCCCAGACGTGATGATGACAGACTGGAAGCGCTCGAACACGGGTTTGATGGCCAGCGAGGCATCCATGCAGCTGGAGAGAGATGAGGGTGGTGAGGGCCCAACGGGCTGGGCCCCCCACCCTCAGTACCTTCACACCCCCACCAGGCAGGGTCCCACCTGAAGTGCAAGATGGGGTTGGCAATGGTTGGGGTTCTGTCATCAAAGGGCTCGATGATGATGGTGAAGCCTGCAGAGGGCAGGTGACAGTGGGTGAGTCCCCCCACTGCAGTCACAGCTGTGCCACTCAGTCATTCCCTCTCCTGCTCCCCTGCTTCACCCCAATCCCCACCCCGCACTGCCCAGGAGTGAATGGGACCAAACATCAGCTGCTTAAGCCCCAAACCCAGGCATCCGAGTCCAAAGTACACCCCAACCTGTCAGCCTCTCCACGGAGCCCACATCTGTGCAGACTTTCACAAAGGATCCCAAGTGCAGTGCACCACAGACCCGCCCACTGCTCGCTCTCCCAGCACCTTGGGGGCCACCCAGCACCCACAGCAAAGCCAGGAGCCAGAGCCTAATGCCTTCTCCCACGACCTGCTCTTGTTTATTTTTTTGAGATCACTTAATCATCCAGCCTGGAGTGCAGTGGGCTGATCTCAGCTCACTGCAACCTCTGCCTTCCAGGGTTCAAGTGATTCTCCTACTTCGACCTCTCGAGTAACGGATTACAGGTACGCACCACCACACCCAGCTAATTTTTGTATTTTTAGTAGAGATGCGGTTTCACCATGTTGGCCAGGCTGGTCTCAAACTCCTGACCTCCAGTTAACTGTCCGCCTCAGGCTCCCAAATTGCTGTGATTATAGGCATGAGTCGCTGTGACTTGCCCGCCATGACCTTTCTATCCAAGCCATCAGCTCTGCCTCCAAAACCCCTGCAATCCGACCACTGCTCCCGACCCTACCCGGGGCCAGCCACCATCACCTCCTGCCTGGACCATCATGCCCTGCTCACTTCACGGCAGCCAGAAGGGACCCTATGGAATCCTGAGTCCGGCCATGTCACTTCCCCACCCCAGGAAGCCTCCCATGGCCCCCACATGCCTTCAGTGGCCTCATGTCCGACCTTCAAAAAAACAGCAGGCTCAGTGCCCCCAAGGCCTTTACGCTTGCTGGTCCCATGTGGCCTGGAAAACTCCCAAGGTGGCCCCACTTGGTCATCTGAGACTGCTCAAAAGTCGGCCCCTCAGAGAGGCCCTCCCCAGCCACCTTTTCTATGCAGACATGTCCAACACAACAACTTTTTTTTTTCATAACTGTCACTTTCTGGAATTATTTCCTTGTTTATTTTACTGCATCTTTGCTACTGGTTTTCCTCTCTGAAATTTAAGTTCCAGGGGGTTAGGAATGAAATTTTTTTTGGTTCCTCCTGCTTCCACAGTGCTGAGCCTGGCCCTTTTTTTTTTTTTTTTTTTTTAAGATGGGGTTTCACCATGATGGCCAGGCTGGTCTTGAACTCCTGACCTCAGGTGATCCACCCACCTCGGCCTCCCAAAGTGCTAGGATTACAGGCGTGAGCCACTGCGCCTGGCCTGGCCCATTTGTTGAAGAAATCAATGAATTAATTAACTTATATGTTCAGTTTCACACTGAAAAAAAATCAAGTCCTCTGTGCTGGGGACCCAGGGGTGACCAAGCCAACCTTGCCCCTGCTGGCATGGGCTCAAAATCCAGGAGACAGATTTGTCCCCAGATGGTGATGACTAAGTGGGCAATGCTGGGATAGAGGTGCCCAGAGGAGGGGCCTGACTCAGCCTGGCGGTCAAGGAAGCCTTCCTGGTAGAGGAGACATCTCTATGGAGCTGAGAACCTAAGGATGAGGGGGAGGTGGTTAGGGGATGAGGAAGATGAGGAAGAAGGATGCTCCAGGTGGAAGAACGTGAGGTGTTGGCAGATGGGAAATAGGGGGTAGAGAACGACAAAGGCAGGGATGGAAGATGAGGCAGGACAGAGGCAGCGGCCAGCAGGCTTTGCTACTAACCAGCCCCAGGGCGGGGGCCCAGGTCTCCATCCTCCTGCCAGGCCCCGCTGCAGGACATCAGCCCCAACCCGGTGTCCTGGGTAGAGAAAAACCCCTAGGAGGCAGACTGAGCCCCTGGTCAGCTTCACACTGAGGACGGGGAGGGAACACTGCCCATAAAGCCTCCAGAACCACCACCCTCTCCTGCAACCTGGAAATCTGAAAATCAGCCTCAACTCCTCTTGTCCCAGGTCCCACAATCAGGAACCACGCTGCTCACGACCCGGCCTCTACCTCCCACCTCTCTCTCCAAACCATACCCATCTCTCTCCCCAAGGCCACACCCTGGCCACGGCCCCTCCTCCCCTGCTCAGGTTCCCGCCCGCCACCTAGTCTCCTGCCTCTAGTCCCTGCCAGAAATCTTTTTGTTTGTTTGAGACGGAGTCTTGCTCTGTCACCCAGGCTGGAGTGCAGTGGTGTGATCTCGGTCACTGCAACCTCCACCTCCCAGGTTCAAGTAATTCTCCTGTCTCAGCCTCCCAAGTAGTTGGGACTACAGGTGCACGCCACCACGCCCAGCTAATTTTTGTATTTTTAGTGGAGACAGGGTTTCACCATATTAGTCAGGCTGGTCTTGAACTCCTGTCCTCAGGTGATCCACCAGCCTCAGCCTCCCAAAGTGCTGGGATTATAGGCATGAGCCGTGAACCTGGCCCCCAGAAGAAATCTTTCTAAAGCACAAATCTGGGCAGGGTGCAGTGGCTCATACCTCTAATCCCCGCACTTTGGGAGGCCAAAGTGGGTGGATCGCCTGAGCTTAGGAGCTCAGGTGAAACCCTGTCTCTACTAAAAGTACAAAAAAAATGAATCGTGTGTGGTGATGCGCACCTCTAGTCCCAGCTACATCGGAGACTGAGCAGCAGAACTGCTTGAGCCCCAGAGGCGAAGGCTGCAGTGAGCTGAGATCATACCACTGCATCCAACTTGGGCTACAGAGTGAGACTGTCTCAAAAAAAATAAATCACAGATCTGACCTGACGCCTTGCTTGCTAGAACCTGCCATGGCTCCCCAGTGCCCTCAGGAACACAATGACCAACTCTTTACCGTGCCCTCTAGTGTGAGCTGACCCCATAGAACTTCTCTGGCCTCATCCTCACTCTGCAGCCTCAGGAAGTCTGTGAAAATATAAATCTGAGCACGAGGCTTACTCAAGAACTATCTACGGCTTCCCATTTCCTTCAAAATAGAGCTCACATTCCCCAGCCAAGCCCCACAAAGCCCTGCGTGTCCAAGTTCCCGCCAACAACCCTCTAGGCTCTGCTGGGACCCTGATTCCAGCTGCTAGGAGGCCCAACAGGGACAGAAAGAGGCGAGCTTACCCTTGGCGTAGGTGCTGACGAGGGTGGCAAAGTTAGCAAGGAGGGTGAGCGGGGAGAAGTCAGCAAGGTCGGTGATCTCCAGCGTGTGCAGCAGGGAGCGGAGGCGTTCAGCACAGAATCTGGTGGGGAGGAGAGATGGGGTCAGGGAGGCAGACGGAAACACAAACAGGCCCAGCAGTCCTGCCTCCGCCATCATGGCACACGGTCACATGCCTGTCTCCCCAGGCAACGGGCACTCGGTGAGGCCAGATACCAGGCCTGTTTTGGAAACTGGCATCCCCACGCTGTACACCTGCATGTCACACATAGCCACTGCCACATGATGGCACAGAGTAATAATCAGACACCCCAGAGTCATTTGGTCACTTGTCACATATGCTAGCACAACTGCCTAAGTGGGTTCTTATCAAGAGACCCACAATCACACCCAGAACCTGAAGTCATGGCATTAATCCTGCATGGCTACACGGCCACACACTCACACCCAGAACCTCTCCCACTGCCTCTCATGCACCTGTGGTGACACAGTGTGGGGATCCCATTGGCTCACAGAGGAACGCAGTCATCACCCACATCCTGCAGAGTCCCACGGATACCGCACCCGCACACTCACACACGTGCAGGGCCACTCAGTCACAACCGCACACAGGCTGAGGCTCTCGGCCTCAGGGACGGGTCATGGAGCAGCTGGTTTTGAAGCCAGGCAGGCAGTCACACCTGCAAACCTGCCTCCCGAACTTCAGCCCTTCCAGCCTGGCTCCTCCAACCCCAGGCATCGACCCTCGCTGGTCACTAGCTGGGGATGAGTCTGTCCCCTCTACTGGGCCACAGGGATCTCAGTCACTCAACAGACATTCCCCAAGTGCCTGCTCTACAGCTGTGTTGCCAGCACAGAGCAGATTCTTGGGAATGTCTGTTGAGTGACTGAGATCCCCTCTTTGCCCTAACAAGTCTCCAATCCTGGGAGAGATGGGCAAAGCCACACGGAAGGTGGCCTCCCCCACAGAGGCAGGGCAGCCAGGGCCTTTGGAGCCCACAGGCCTGGCTACAAGCCACAACTACCAGGCACAGTGCTGTGTGGCTCTGGGCAAAAGCTTCCCCTCTGGGAGCCCCAGCGTCCTTATTTGCAGCAGGGGATGCTGTACTGGGGGTGCAACTGAGGTAAGGAACATGAGGGGCTTAGCTCCTCCTTAGTGCTCAGGGCGGGGCAGGTGGTTGGCTTTGCTGCTCTCTCATTCACCACCACAGAAGCCTGTGATGTAAAGATCCGACTCCTTGGCCATTTTACAAAGTAGGAAACTGCAGCTCAGAGAAGACCCATGACCTACCCAAAGCAGCAAAGGAAAAGAAGCCTCCTCCTATTCTGTGGTCATTCTCTGCCTGCTCTGTGCCTCGAGAGACTGAACTCCCAAAATGGGCCCAGACAGCTCCATGAGGACACCCCTGCCCTCAGGCTTGGAAGATCAGAAGCACTGGTGGGAAGAGACATGCGCCAGGGGCCTCCTCCCCCAGCTCCCATTCCGTGAGGCCCAGGTTCTGGGTTCAGCTCCCAGCAGGAGCCTCTGTCCAGGCCCTCATCAGCTGGTTCTCAACGTTCCCAACACACTCCCTTCCCTGCCGCTGTGGCCGGGCCTAGCTCAGAGCTCCCACCTCCCAACTTCCTTGGTTCCTCCCCCAGCCTGCTCCTCTGGAAATGGTGCCCCCACTACTCTCTCTCGGGTGCGGTAGATTCTCCACTCCAGCCAGGTGTTGTCTGCCAGGCCCTTGCCCAATGCAGGGACCCAGGACCAGCTCCAACCTTGCTCCTGGACCTGCCCGGTTAGACCGGCCAGGGCCCCACGTGCCTGGCCCAGCTCACTTACTCCTGGTAATAGTGACCCGGGGCTACAGGCATGGAGGACATGGCTCTGCATAACTGGGACCTGCTCGAACGCCCACACCTCCGCTGTCTGCGGCCGCACCTGAGGGGCTTGCGCTGGATGCACACGCGCTGGGCCAGACCGCTCAGGAAGGCGGGCGGGCTCTCCTGCACCACGTGCTGCACGCGCAGCCGCCACTTCACGTACTCCAGCAGCCGCCGCAGGAAGCCCAGGAAGTGCTCAGCTGTGCGGATGGAGCCCGGTACCGCCTCTGCGAGGAGATGCAGTCAGCCGCCACAGGGGAGGCGGGAAAGGGACTGGAGGGCAGCGGGAAGTGGGGGCTCACCCTGCAGCACCTCATCGGGCAGCACGGGGTTGGCCAGGTGGGCGTCCGTCTCCCGGGCGGCGCTGGCCTCCCGCAGCCCCTCCACCAGGCGCCGGTACTCGTCCCGCAGGCGCTGCTCATCTGTTTCTTTGATCCTGAGGGAAGATGAGCTGGGGCTGGGACTGGGCTGGCAACCCTGGGGACAAGTAAGACAAGACAGGGTCCCAGGAGCAGGGTGGGCACCAGGGTCCACCAACCATCCCCGTCCCCACCTGAGCACTGTCTTCTGCAGAGTCTCCAGGTTGCCCTGGCAGCGGTCAAGGGTCCGGCGGGTGAGGTTGACGCTCATGGAGTCGATGCAGACATTGTCTGGAGAAGGGGGAGAGAGCTGGCTCGGGCAGGCCTGTAGGGGCCTCACTCAGAGGGGCTGGCGTCCCTTTGGCCCCTGGTGCCCTCCTCACCAATGTTGTGGGCCTCATCGAAGACCACGACGGCCTTGCGGGCCAGTTCCTTGGACACCAGGTCTGCAATCTTGGGGTCCAGGAGGTAGTGGTAGCTATAAACCACCACGTTAGCATGCAGGATCTGGTGGGGAGAGAATCAGGGTTACCAGGGCCCTGCCACCTCAACCCCTACCCCTACCCCCGGCCACACTGCCCCATCACTCACGCACAAGCTGGCAGAGGCACAAATACGAGCAGATGGACAGAGTCCAACAGACACAGCCACCCACCAACAGGGAGACGCAGGCAGGCTGACTCAGAGCAAGCGACAGACAAACATGGGCAGACGGGAGACGGGCAGGCAGCCCAAACCCTCAGGCGCGCCCCTCTGCCTGCCCCACAGTTCTCCTCACTGAATATCGGGCAAGGAAGTACGGGCACCAGCCCTGGTGTCGCCCCAGCGCCTTCAGGTCGTCCAGGTTGTAGATGCCAGGAGACAGGGGCACCTCACGCCCATGGGTGTCAAATTCCTGGGACAAGAGTGCCAGGGGTCAGAGAGGCTGCCTGCCCCAGGCGTCCCCATCCTGCCTCCCTCCCTCAGTCCTGCCCTCTAGGCACCTCATAGAAGCGGCAGTGGGGCAGGCTGGTGTCATGCTGGTACTGTGCCCGCACATAGGAGGCTGTGAGGCTGTGGCATTTCCCATCAACGTCCTTCCCAAAGCGCAGGGGTGTCACCTGAGGGTGCAGGACATCTTATCACCCAGACAGGCTGGAAGCCCAACCACTCTTCAAACCCAGGTCTCCACACCTCCCAGCTGGCTGGGGTTATGGACAACTGGAACCTGTCTGTTGCATTATTAGTTAAGACATGTGGGAACTTAATGCAGGGATACAAGAGTAGTAAGGACTGGGCGTGGTGGCTCACACCGGTAATCCCAGCACTTCGGGAGGCTAAGGTGGGTGGATTACAAGGTCAGGAGTTCGAAACCAGCCTGGCCAAAATGGTGAAACCCCATCTCTACCAAAAATACAAAAATTAGCTGGGCATGGTAGTAGGCACCTGGAATCCCAGCTACTCGAGAGGCTGATGCAGGAGAATCACTTGAACCCAGGAGGTAGAGGTTGCCGTGAGCCGAGATCATGCCACTGCACTCCCACCTGGGCAACAGAGTGATACTCCCTCTCAAAAAAAAAAAGTAGTAAAATTGTTACACTCTTATAACTCCAAGTTATACATATATACTTTTGGAGACAGGTCCCTCTGCTCCTCAGGCTGGAATGCAGTGGCGCAATCATGGCTCACTATAGCCTTGACCTCCCAGGCTCACGTAAGTGGTCCTTCACCTCTCAGCCTCCCAAGTAGCTGAGGCCACAGGTGTGCACCACCACGCCCAGCTAATATTTATCTTTTAGTAGAGATGAGGTCCTGCTATGTTGTCCAGGCTGGTCTCAAACTCCTAACCTCAAGCAGTCCTCCTGCCTCAGCCTCCCAAAGTGTTGGGATGATAGGTATGAGCCACTGCACACAGCCAAAAGTTTGTTTTTTTTTGTTTGAGACGGAGTCTCTCTCTGTTGCCCAGGATGGAGTGCAGTGGTGTGACCTCAGTGTGACCTCAGTTCACTGCAATCTCCGCTTCTCAGGTTCAAGCAATTCTCCTGCCTCAGCCTTCCAAGCAGATGGGATTACAAGTGCCTGCCACCATTGCCTGGCTTTTTTTTTTTTTTTTTTTTTTTTTGAGAGAGAGTCTCTCTCTTGTTGCTCAGGCTGGAATGCAATGGTGCAATCTCAGCTCACCGCAACCTATATACTTCTTGGGTTCAAGCAATTCTCCTGCCTCAGCCTCCCGAATAGCTGGGATTACAGGCATGTGCCACCATGCCCAGCTAATTTTGTATTTTTAGTAGAGATTGGGTTTCACCATGTTGGTCAGGCTGGCCTCGAACTCCTGACCTCAGGTGATCCACCCACCTCCGCCTCCCAAAGTGCTGGGATTACAGGTGTGAGCCACCGTGCCCAGCCAGCCAAAACTAGTATTTTTAAAACAGTAAACCTTGAAAAATCTTTAGCATGTAGGTTGAGGATAACTACTTCATCCTTGGAAATGCTAAAACACATGACACCCAGGCAGGGCCTAAGAATCAAAGGAGGTTCTGCACAGTCTGGGACTCCCCTCGCCCCTCACCAGCTCTGCACCCTCTAAGGCACCATCACAGCTTTTTTTAAGGCTATGTTTCTGAAGAACAAATCCTTTTCCCTACACCAAAGGGAAAAAGCTCTGAGGCAGCCAGCCCTTCCCTCTCCATTTCCCCTTTCATCAGTCACCGAGGCCTGTGCTTTGTCACTCACTAGCTGTATCGTTTCCCATATATTCTTACAAATAACGTGATGTAATATATATTCTGTGAGCTGAGTGTGGCGGCTCATGCCTGTAATTCTAACACTTTGGGCGGCTGGGTGGAAGGATCACTTGAGCCTAGGAATTCAAGACCAGCCTGAACAAAATAATAAGACCCATCTCTACTGAGAAAAAAAAAAATCCAGATGAGGTTGGGCACGGTGGCTCACGCCTGTAATCCTAGCACTTTGGGAGGCTGAGGTGGGCGGATCACCTGAGGTCAGGAGTTTGAAATCAGCCTGACCAACATGGTAAAACCCTGTCTCTACTAAAAATACAAAAAATTAGCCGGGCGTGGTAGCAGGCACCTGTAATCCCAGCTAACTCAAGAAGCTGAAGCAAGAGAATCGCTTGAACCTGGGAGGCGGAGGTTGCAGTGAGCCAACATCACACCACCACACTCCAGTCTGGGCAACAAGAGTGAAACTCTGTTTCAAAGGAAAAAAAAAAAATATATGTGTGTGTGTGTGTGTGTGTGTGTGTGTGTGTGTGTATGTATACATATACAGAGACATAAAATGTATATATACACATATATATGCATTATACATATATACATTATATACATTCTGTGAGTTACCACAGGTATTCAGAACAGTACCTGGCACACAGTGAGTACAGTGGTTTTATTAGCATAATTTAATAACTAATGTATTTGTGATATATTATGCATATAAATATCATGACAATTAGACAGAGGTTCACTCTGTTGCCAAAGCTGGAGTGCGGTGGCGTGACCTCAGCTCACCGAAACCTCTCCTTCCCGGGTACAAGTGACTGGGATTACTGACGTGTGCACCACCACCCCCGGCTAAGTTTTGCATTTTTAGTAGAAGTGGTGTTTCACCGTGTTGACCAGGATGGTCTCAGACTCCTGACCTCAATGGTCTGCCCACCTCAGCCTCTCAAAGTGCTGGGATTATAGGCGTGAGCCACTGCACCTAGCCTATCATGACAATTTCTTTTTTTTTTTTTTTTTGTCTATATCCCAAGGTAGTGCCTAAGGACATGAAAACTTCTAATATTCTTTTTTTTTTTTTTTTTTTTTTTGAGAGAGTCTTGCTCTGTCACCAGGCTGGAATGCAGCGGCGTAGTCTCAACTCACTGCAACCTCCGCCTCCTGGTTCAGGTGATCCTTCAGCCTCAGCCTCCCAGGTAGGTGGGACTACAAATGAGCAGCATCACACCTGGCTAATTTTTGTATTTTTAGTAGAGATGGGGTTTCACCGTGTTGGCCAGGATGGTCTCAATCTCCTGACCTTGTGATTTTCCTGCCACGGCCTCCCAAAGTGCTGGGATTACAGGCGTGAGCCACCACGTCTGGCAACAATTTCTAACATTCTTTAGCTCTTTGTGCAGACTAAGGGCATCGGCTGCATCATTTCACCTAATTTTATCATCAGCAACCTTATGAGGCAGATAAATAATTATCCCCATTTTACAGAAAGGAAGACTGAGGCCCAGGTGGCAGAAAACACCTTTCAATTTTATTTTATTTTATTTATTTATTTTTTTAAGACGGGGTTTCACCATGTAGGTCAGGCTGGTCTTGAACTCCCGACCTCAGGTGATCCGCCTGCCTTGGGTTCCAAAGTGCTTGGATTACAGGCGTGAGCCACCACGCCCGGCCTGAAAACACCTTTCTAAAAGTACCCTGCTGCTAAGTTTCAGAGCCTGGAAACCAGGCCTGCCAGAGACTGTGCGGTGGCTTCTTAACCTCTCCCAGGCCTGGGTATAATTGGAAGGCTCCCTGGAGGAGGTGTGCTTGCCTGGACCAGGATGAATGAGAATTGGACCACTGAGTGGGAATTGTGTGTGTAGCCACTGCATGCCTTTACAAGAGGTCCAGCCTGGGGATCCAGGACTTGTGGTTGGACAAGAGACTTTCCTCTACCTCTGGGCTAAGGGCAAGGAGAAGGAACAGGTGCTTACCTCAGGGTGAATACACAAGTTTTTGCGGGAGCTCAGAGCCAGCCCCAAAAACGGCAGCTTCTCGCCCTCCTGCTTCTCATAGAAGTTGAGCAACTTTCGAAGCTCTTCGATCACCTACTCCAAAGTTGGAGGAGCAGGGGGAGCTTGTGTTCATTGGAGGCACAAACCCCTGCCCTGCTAGGCCCCAGCCTCCTCCCCAGGTTCCCAAATGCGCCCCTCAAAGCTGGTGACAGCCACCACCAGGGGGACCAACGGGGCCCAGGGGACAGTGGGGGCTGGAGCACCAGGATCAGTCCGGGCTCACCTTCTCAATCTCCGGCACAGTTCTTGAGCAGTAGATGAGTTTGGTCACCTCCAGCGGATGCGCCTGCCGATGACAAGGAGACTCGCTGTTACTGGCAGGCATATCTGCTGGAGGTTATGCCTCCCTGTCCCACCCCTTCCTTGTCTGCCATTCTGGGTTCAGTGTGTCACTCACCCGCTGGTATGCCATGATCAGGGCCAACAGGGACACCGTCTTCCCAGTGCCTGAGGGCATCTCCAGCACTCCATGTCCCTGCATGTTGGGGACCAGAGGGGCAACACACAGGGTCTCAGTACCTTGGGCACACAAACTCTGGGGACTCTCCCCCACCCTCCATGCAACCAACTGGGAACAGCAGGGTAACACAGCAGCAGTTAAGACTGGGCATGAGGCAGGTTTGAACCCCACTTCTGCAACCTCCTTCTTGAATGGTCTTAGGCAAGTACCTTCCCCTCACTGGACCTCAGTATCCCTCTCTCTAAAATGGACCTAAGGCCGAGCGCAGTGGCTCACGCCTGTAATCTCAGCACTTTGGGAGGCTGAGGCAGGTGGGTCACCTGAGGTCAGGAGTTTGAAACCAGCCTGGCCAACATGGTAAAACCCCATTTCTACTAAAAATACAAAAAAATTAGCTGGGCATGGTGGCACGTGCCTGTAATCCCAGCTACTCAGGAGACTGAGCCAGAAGAATTGCCTGAACCCAAAAGGTGGAGGTTGCAGTGAGCTGAGATCACACCATTGCATCCCAGCCTGGTAACAAGAACAAAATTGTCTCAAAAATAAATAAATCGGAGAGAGATCCAAGATGGCCAATTAGCAGCAGCTCAGGATTGTAGCTCCCACTGAAAGCGCAGAGAGTGAGTGGACGCCACATTTTCAGACGAATTTTCATTGCCCACGGACCAAGAGATTCCCAGCGGAGGGGCCCCACGGGTCACCAGCGCGACTCTTTTGGCGAGCGCGGTCGTTTTGCAGGCGCTCCGGCGCGGCGGTTCTCAGTCCGGAGTATACGGGACTGAGTGCCCTTTTGGTTGGCGTTTGGAGCTCCGGGAAGGCAAGAGTCTCCCATTCAGCTGATTGAAAAGCGGACTGAAGCGGGGAACCAGACCGGGAGATGCTCGGGCAGAAAAGCGCCACGAATCTCAACGCCGCTGTTTCAGCCGGCGTAGTGGGTCGCCGCAGGGGAAGGCTGGTACCCCCCCCAACACACACACACACACACACACACACACACACACACAAAAACAGCAGTTGGAACTGCTGAGGATTGAGAGTTTCACAGCAAGTACAGCTGAACCCGGGAAGGCCCAGCTCTGTTGAGGAGGGGCGTCTGCCGAAGGAAAACTAAGAAACAGAAAAAACTTTACCACCAACAAGCTGGACGTCCACTCGGAGACCTAATCTGAAAGTCAGCAATTACATAGACGACAGGTGGATAAATCCACAAAGACGGGAAGAAACCAGCCCAAGAAGGCTGAAAACACCCGAAATCAGAATGCCTTTCCTCCTACAGAGGATTGCAGTTCCTCATCACCAACTGAACAAGGCCTGATCGAAAATGAATGTGAGGAATCAATAGAATCAGGCTTCAGAAGGTGGATAATGAGAAACTTCTGTGAGCTAAAAGAACATGTTCTAGCCCAATACAAGGAAACTAAGAACCTTGAAAAAAGGTTTGACGAAATGTTAACCAGAATGGACAATTTAGAGAGGAATATAAGTGAATTAATGGAGTTGAAAAACACAATACGAGAACTTCGCAAAGCATGCACAAGTTTTAACACTCGAATTGATCAAGCAGAAGAAAGGATTTCAGAGGTCGAAGACCAACTTAACGAAATAAAACGAGAAGACAAGATTAGAGAAAAATGGGTAGAAAGGAATGAGCAAAGTCTCCAAGAAATATGGGACTATGTGAAAAGACCTAATCTACGTTTGATAGGTGTACCTGAATGTGACGAAGAGAATGAATCCAAGCTGGAAAATATTCTTCAGGATATTATCCAGGAAAACGTTCTAAGTCCTAGCAAGCCAGGACAATACTCAACTCCAGGTAATACAGAGAACACCATAAAGATATTCCTCAAGGCCGGGC
Organism: Alouatta palliata; assembly: GCA_004027835.1. Taxonomy (NCBI): domain Eukaryota; kingdom Metazoa; phylum Chordata; class Mammalia; order Primates; family Atelidae; genus Alouatta; species Alouatta palliata. The sequence continues at coordinate 23,968 of PVKV010025081.1, forward strand.
GCGGTGGCTCACACCTGTAATCCAAGCACTTTGGAGGCCAAGGCGGGCGGATCACCTGAGGTCGGGAGTTCAAGACTAGCCTGACCAACCTGGTGAAACCCCGTCTTTAAAAAAAAAAAAAAAAAGATATTCCTCAAAAACAGCAACCCCAAGGCACATAATCATTAGATTCACCAGGGTTGAAATGAAGGAGAAAATACTAAGGGCAGCCAGAGAGAAAGGTCAGGTTACCCACAAGGGGAAGCCTATCAGACTCCCAGCAGATCTCCCAGCAGAAACCCTACAAGCCTAAAGAGAGTGGGGGCCAATATTCAACATCCTTAAAGAAAAGAACTTTCAACCCAGAATTTCATATCCAGCCAAACTAAGTTTCAAAACTGAAGGAAAAATAAAATTTTTTACGAACAAGCAAGTACTCAGAGATTTCATTACCACCAGGCCTGCTTTACAAGAGCTTCTGAAAGAAGCACTGTATACAGAAAGGAACCACCAGTATCAGCCATTCCAAAAAACTCATCGGTAAGCTGCATCCAGACCCATCTCACATGCAAGGATATACAGAGACTCAAAACAAAGGGATGGAGGAAGATTTGTCAATCAAATAGCAAAAAAAAAAAAGCAGGAGTTGCAATTCTCGTCTCTGATAAAATAGACTTTAATAGAAACCAAAAGAGATAAGAAGGACATTGTATAATGGTAGAGGGATCAATGTAATGTGAAGAGCTAACGATCCTAAGTCTATGCGCACCCAATATAGGAGCACCCAGATACATAGGGCAACTTCTTGGTGACTTATAAAGATACTTGGACTCCCACACAATAATAGTGGGAGACTTTAACACTACATTGTCAATATTGGACAAATCAATGAGACAGAAGGTTAACAAGGATATCCGGGACTTGAACTTAGACCTCGAACAAGTAAACTTAATAAACATTTACAGAACTCTCTACTCCAAATCCACAAAACATACATTTTCTTCAGTAACACATCACATCTATTCTAAAAGCGACCACATGGTTGGGAGTAAATCACTCCCCAGCAATTGCATAGCATTTCATAGGTTTAAATGAAATATTGGTTGGCTGTTTGTTATTTTCCTCCTTTATTCCTTCCTGTCTCCACTGTATAACACAATTATTAGTATAAAAGAGCTTTTCAATACCCATTTTTAGACTGCATTCTAGCCCGGGCAATAGAACAAGATTCCCGTTCTCTCTCCCTCTTTTTCTTCTTCTTTTTCCCTTTCCTTCTCTTTTTTTCCTTTCTTTTCTTTCTTTAAAAAAAAAATAATAAATAAATAAAATAAAATGGGCCTAATAATAAAACCTTCCTCATAACATGACTGAGAATTTGGGAGAAACTGCAGGTTAAATATTTAGCACAGTAGCTGATATATAGTGAACGTTTCTTTTTTTTTTTTTTTTTTTTTGAGACAGTGTCTTGCTCTGTTGCCAGGCTGGAGGGCAGTGCTGTAATCTCAGCTCACTGCAACCTCCCCCTTCCAGGTTCAAGCGATTCTCCTGCCTCAGCCTCCTGAGTACTGGGACTACAGGGGTCCACCGCCATGCCCAGCTAATTTTTGCATTTTTAGTAGAAACAGGGTTTTACCATGTTGGCCAGGACGGTTTCCATCTCCTGACCTTGTGATCCACCCACCTCGGCCTCCCAAAGAGCTGGAATTACAGGCATGAGCCACCACACCCGGCTTCTCCTTCTTTTTTAAGAGACAAGTCTCACTCTGTTGCCCAGGCTGGAGTGCAGTGGTATACTCATGGCTCACTGCAGCCTCCACCTCCTGGCCTCAAGCAATTCTCCTGCCTCAGCATCCCGAGCAGTAGGAACTATAGGCGAGCACCACCACACCTGGCTAATTTTCTAATTTTGTGTAGAGATGGTGGGATCTTGCTGTGCGGCCTAGGCTGATCTCCAACACCTGGCCCAAGTGATCCTCCAGCCTCGAGCCCCCGAGAAAGTGCTGAGATTACAGGCACGAACCACCTCACCCAGTCTATTAACCATTATTATTTTATTTTTGAGACCGAGTCTCACCTGTCGCCCCGGCTGGAGTGCAAGGGTGCAGTCTCGGCTCACTGCAACCTCCACCTCCCAAGTTCAAGCGATTCTCCTGCGTCAGCCTCCCGAGTAGCTGGGATTACAGGTGTCCACCATCACACCCAGCTAATTTTTGTATTTTTAGTAGAGACGGAGTTTCACCATGTTGGCCAGGCTGGTCTCCAACTCCTGACTTCAAGTGATCCTCCCGCTTCGGCCTCCCAAAGCGCTGGGATTACAGGCACAGAGCCACTGAGCCCAGCCTACTCACCATTTTAGATAACATAAGATTATGGGGTCCTGGATTCCCAAGGACCTCCGGACGTCCAGACGTCCTGCAATATGTCTTAGACCCAGGCGTGGCAGCCCTATTGGTCGAGTGGGAGGGGCGGGTCCACTGGCCACCCACCTTGGCGTCCAGCGTGCGTTTGAGCTCCCGCATGTAGGAGAACTGCTCGGGGTAGATGTAGTCGTACGGGAAGTACACCAGCAGCCCGTCCACGTTGAGCCTGGCACCAGGGACTGTTGGGTCAGTTCCCGTCCCCTCAGCCCCTCTCCCGCCTCCACACTGCCCCGACATCGGGCCCAGAGGGGTGACCCGCCCGGCGCCCCGGTGATCCCCAGGTCCTCAGGAGCCTCGGGGTCCCCTCAGTGTCTCCTCGCTAACACCGCTGCTCCCCACGGCTGCCCCCGCCCCACCCCTTCAGCCTCCACTCGCCCCCCCGGGGACCCAGGCGCGCCCACCGGTGCCCCCATCTTCAAGACCCCCGCGACAGCTAAGGAGCCGCAACCCCCCGCGCCCACTGCTCACTTCATGGCGCCGGCCTGGCTGTGCAGCGACGTCGGCCCGCCTCCCTCATGAATATTCAGCGAGAGGCTAGGTCGTGCGCGTCTTCGAGGGCCCGCTCCACATACGTTACAACGCCATTGGCCAATTTTGGCCGTCAATCCGCTAGGACAGAACCAATCGGATGCTGCGCGTGCGCACGAAAAAGCGAGGGCTGCTGACTCTCGGGAGAGGCGGTGCGGGAGGCGTCACTGAGGATCGTCGAGGGCCAATCAAAAACAAAACGTGGAAGGAGGAGCGCAGAGAGAATCGATCTCATTCATTAGAATTTGGTCCTCCTGCGCCTGCCAAGATTGTTTGAGTGTTGATTGAACACACGTGTCCGAGACCAGCCTGAGCAAGATAGTGAGACGCCCACCCCCCAACCCCCACCTCATCTCAAAAAAAAAAAAAAAATTGAGTAGTGAATAGAGTCTAACCCGGAACGACAGGGAAATTGGTGATCCTTTCTGGGCCCAAGAGTTAGAAATGCCTTTGCCACACCAAAAATGCATTTATAAAATACCTGCTGTAAAACAAAAAAGTAATAAAAATAATTGTAAATAAAATACAAATAAATGAAAACAAAACAAAATTAAATAAAATAAATGGGGCCGCACACAGTGGGTCTCGCCCGTAATCCCAGCACTTTGGGAGCTCGAGGCGGGCAGATCACGAAGTGAGGAATTCGAGATCAACCTCGCCAAGAGACCAACCTGACCAACACGGTAAAACCCCGTCTCTACTAAAAATACAAAAATTAGCCAGGTGTGGTGGCGGGCACCTGTAATCCCACCTACTCGGGAGGCTGAGGTAGGAGAATTGCTTGAAGTCAGGAGGCGAAGGTTGTAGTGAATCGAGATGGCGACAGAGCGAAACTCAGTCTCAAAAATAAAATAAAATAATAATGGTTAATAGGCTGGGCACGGTCGTTCGTGGCTGTAATCCCAGGAGAATTGCTTGAACCTGGGGAGGTGGAGGTTGCAGTGAGCCGAGATCATGCCACTGCACTCTTGCCTGGGCAACAGAGTGAGACTCCGACTCAAAATAAATAAATGGTCAAAATGATATAAAATATATACTGTGTCTTAAGACTACTATGGTATAAAAAACTTATAAACAGCTCTTCCTATTTCATGAGCACCTACTGTTTGCCAAATACTGTTATAGGCATTTTAATCAGGGAGTAATGGAAAGGCCCTGTGGTATAGCGGCTAAGTTGTGGGCTCTAGAACCAAAGCTCCTGGGTCCAAATCCTGCTCCACTGTATTAACTGTGTGATTTTTTTTTTTTTTTTTTTTTTTTTTTGAGGTGGAGTTTTGCTCTTGTTGCCCAGGCTGGAGTCCAACGGCATATTCTCAGCTCACTGCAACCTCCGCCTTCCAGTTCAAGCGATTATTCTGCCTCTGCCTCCTGAATAGCTGGAATTACAGGTGCCCGCCACCACACCTGGCTAATTTTTATATTTTTCTATTTTTGGTTGAGACAGGGTATCACTATGTTGACCAGGCTGGTTTTGAACTTCCAATCTCAGGTGATACGCCCACCTCAGCCTCCCAAAGTGCGGTGATTACAGGCATGAGCCACCACACCCAGCCTAACTATGTGATCCTGACCAAATTACTTAACTTCTCTGGGGTTCCACTTTCTTATCTGCAAAGTAGTAACAATCAGACTATCTACAATGTAGCAAATGCTACACTGTAGCGTTACAGTAGTCTAATTGTTAATTAGAGACTATTCTATTGTTAATTAGACTATTACTCTTGTAGATAGTCTAATTGTTAATCAGGTGACTTAATTTAAAATCACATAAGTCTGGCGGTGGCTTATGCCAGTAATCCCAGCACTTTGGGAAGCTGAGGCAGGCAGATCACGAGGTAAAGAGACGGAGACCATCCTGGCCAACATGATGAAACCCCGTTTCTAAATTTTGTTAAAAATACAAAAATTATCTGGGCATGGTGGCGCGTGCCTGTGGTCCCAGTTACTCGGGAGGCTGAGGCAGGAGAATTGCTTGAATCCTGGAAGCGGAGGTTGCAGTGAGGTGAGATCACACGGCTGCACTCCACTCCAGCCTGGCACCTGGCGACAGAGCAAGACTCTGTCTCAAAAAAAAAAAAAAAAAAAAAAAAAAAAAAAAAAAAAAAAAAAAAAAAAAAAAAAAAAAAAAAAAAAAAAAAAAAAAATCACATAAAGCAGTTAAAACTGGGGGTTAGCACATAGTAAGCATTCAATAAACACTAGTTTGGTTGGTCATGGTAGCTCATGCCTGTAATCCCAGCATTTTAGGAGGCCGAGGTGGGTAGATCACTTGAGGTCAGGAGTTCCAGACCAGCTTGACCAATAAGGTGAAACCCCGTCTCTACTAAAAATATTTTCAAAATTAGCTGGGTGTGGTGGTGCATGCCTGTAATGCCCGCTACTCAGGAGCACACCTGTAGTCCCAGCTACTGGGGAGGCTGAGGCAGGAGGATCACTTGAGCTCAGGAGACAGGCTTCAGTGACCAAGATCATGCCACTGCACTCCAGCCTGGGTTACAGAGGGAGAATCTGACTGAAAAAAAATCATAAATAAATAAATGCTGGTTTTTGTTTGTTTGTTGAACAAATAGCTATGTGGCATTTACCACATGCCTGATTCTGCGCTGGTCCCTGGGAACAGAAAGGTGACCATGACAGCTTCAGTACCCACCCTCAAAGAACAGATTTTTTTTTTTTTTTTTGCCAGTCGAGATGCCTCACACCTGTAATCTCAGCACTTTGAGAGGCCGAGGCAGGCGGATCACCAGAGGTCAGAAATTTGAGACCAGCCTTACTAACATGGAGAAACACCATCTCTATTAAAAATACAAAGTTAGCGGGGCATTGTGGCGGGTGCCTGTAATCCCAGCTACTCGGGAGGCTGAAGCAGGAGAATCGCTTGAACCCAGGAGGAGGAGGTTGCAGTGAGCCAAGATCGCACCACTCCTCTCTAGCCTGGGCAACAGAGCAAGACTCCGTCTGAAAAAAATAAAAATAAAAAAACCAAATAAATAAAAACAAAAAAAAATTAGCCAGGTGTGGTCATGCACACTTGTGGTCCCAGCTACTCAGGAAGCCGAGGTGGAAGGATGGCTTGAGCTCAGGAGGTGGAGCTGCAGTGAGCTGTGATTGTGCCACTGCATTCCAGCCTGGGCCACAGAGTAGACTCTGTCTCAAAATGATTTTTAAAAAGTGAAAAATAAGCCGGGCGCGGTGGCTCACGCCTGTAATCCCAGCACTTTGGGAGGCTGAGGCAGGTGGATCACGAGGTCAAGAGATCGAGACCATCCTGGTCAACATGGTGAAACCCCGTCTCTACTAAAAATACAAAAATTAGCTGGGCATGGTGGCACGTGCCTGTAGTCCCAGCTACTCGGGAGGCTGAGGCAGGAGAATTGCT